>JAWPHD010006146.1:0-149920 GCA_037043455.1 Cyrtodaria siliqua | reverse complement strand
ATATTTCTACACAATATCATTTATGTGGTATACTTATGTTGCCTATTAATGCTGTCGTGTTTTTAGAGAATATAACATGGCGGAGATGTCTTTATTTACGCTGTCCCGTTTTATCGGGATGACAATAGGGTCAGAGTGAGATTTGGTGTACTCTAGAACCTGGTCTAAACTCCAGTGGTCCATTCTTGCCACAGACCCTTCCAAGGCGGTAACCCTAATGTCAACCCTTTTATGTTTGTAATGTTGTCATATCTTTATTCATATAATGTGTTATATATACCATATGGTCCTCAGACAAAATATAATATATTTACAGTATATCCAAAATTCAAGCGGCAGCATGACTATTGAGGTGTATTAACCAGAACTTAAAGGCCGAAATATAATGGTATCGAGATAAGAGAAATCACATCGAGATATGAAAAAATACATCGAGATACGAGAAATAACATCCGGTTGTTACCATCATGCATATTAATAAAAAATATCTCCGGGCTCTAACGTGTACAGACTTGGCTCTAAAATACATATGTTGGCCTTTGAAACCCAGTGTAACTTAAATGATAAAGATCCGAAATCTTTTCAAAATGGCATGCTCACGCTTCCACTAACCTTTCTGTTTATTTTTCATTTAATCCATCGACTGGCGTTTTAAACCGGACACGAACATGATTATTCTCATAAGACCCTTGATTCCAAGTGTTGGGTTGGTGATATGAACCGGTTAGTGGTTTGCGATACACAGTCACCCACCCCCAATCCCTCCTTACATCAAATGGCTTCACCATTATTAACGATTTTGTCGACATTTTACCCCCAATGTAGCGATGATGATCGACATTTTGTCGACATTTTACCCCCAATGTGGCCTTGATGATAATAAGCTGGAAGGGTTTTTGCTTCACATATTAAGTTAATAAACTCTAAGCTTTCCTTAAATTATAAAAGCATTCACTTCATGGCTTAAAGGTGAAAAAGCGGATACAAATATACCCCAGGTATGGTAAATGCACACATTATTGGATCAAAAACATTTTATCAAAGCTTAAACTCTCTCCGTATATTTCTCCGGGAACATAAACGTGAGGTGATTCTGAGGAATATACTTAACTTCGCTTTAAACAATATTTCTGTCATGTCAGGACGGTATCTAGTGAGATCTATGTTCAACGTTATAGTGCTACCACATTCGAATACCATTCCGTAGACACATGACACCATTCCGAGGAAAATGTATCTGTAGACCGAATTGCGAAAGAGATGTTATCGTCCAACTGAAGTATTTATCAAAATAATTGATATCCAGGTCACCGAAAACTTGACAGGACATACCACGCAAATTCCTGAAAACATTAGCGAGTATATCTAACAATATACAGACGCGAATAAAAAATATGTGTCAAAAACAATTCACATAGCATTGTCATTGTCTGTTTATTTTGTGTTTGGCTCAGTGGATGGATTTTCAGGGTAATATACCTTAGTATCATCATGACCGTTTGGTCGCAAAACCTCACAGGTTCCTGCCATCAATCAAACGTGAAAAGTGGGTATTTTAGAGTCTGTGTAATATATATTGAGCTCATGGTGTACTGTTAATGATAAAATACAGAATTATTAGGGCCTAGCTTGTCAAAGGTCAGCTTTGGGATTGTTCTTGTCTGGTCTATAACTCTCGAATCGAATGTCAAAAATGGGCTATTTTCGATCTATGACGTTAAGCCAAATAGAGACATGTTCACGATAGTTTGCCTGATTAGTGACCACGTGACGTGAATAAATTCAAGTCCCGTAATCAAGGTCAGCGTCACAACGTGGCGTCAAACGTGGATATTTTGAGGGTGTCTGTTTAACATTTGAAGTAGTAAAAATACACTGATGATTTAATAAAGGTTGGTGTTCTCATGCCGCTGCATCGCGAATACCTCCCAAGTCACATGATCATCAAGGTCAATGTCTCCCTCATAGGGTCATCTGTTGTCCATCAACTGTTTAATGTAAAATCTGTTTAGTGCTGTGTGGCGGCTGTAAAAAGTCGCCCGGACTGAAAATCTGTATCGTTATTACTTAGTGGTCCTTTGGGATCATCTAGCCCAGTCGTTTGGGTTTAAAGTAGAATACCGAATAAGCCGGTACTAGGGAGCGTGAGAGGTATTGCACCTTATATTACCTGCCTTCAATAGATTTAATAAAACCAAGTCTGCTACTTTTCTTATTTTTTTGTTTCGTTGCTCCTAAGCTCTTCATTGTGGCTGTTAGACATTTTTTTTGTATTTATATATACACGAGCATCTAGGTGTTTTACTTATATTGCCTTTTAATGCTGCCTTGTTGGTTAGAGAGAATTTTATGGCGGGGATTTCTTTATTTATATTGTCCCGTTTAATTGAGATGACAATAGGGTAAGTGTGAGGTTTGGTGCACCCTAGAGTCTGGTTTAAACCGCCAGTGGCCTTTTTGGCCACTGACCGTTCCAAGGCGGAAGCCCTATTGTCAACCCTTTGTGTTGTGATGTCGTTTGCATTTTTTATTACTTTTGCCTTCTCGTTTGTCTGTTTGCGTGTTTGTTTTTGTGTTTTGTGGTTGACTGTCGTCATTGAATGCTACTTTTCCTGTCCGATTTTTATATCTTTCTTTTTTATGGTATGTTTGGTTCCTCACTTACTTGCCTGGAGCTTATCATTTATCAAGGGAAGTAATAAGGCACCTTGTTTATGAAATGGTACCCAGATTCAGAACAATCATTGCATTTGAGATGTGCAATTACCAAAGCAATATCAGAGGTCAGTGATTTCGTCAGCGGAATTACTCAATTGATTGCCCAATTATGCCACCAGTATGATAGTAGCATTTGAAACAGCAGTACGGTCCCGCCCACACCACGTGCGCATTCGAGTTAGGAGAAGAACATTACCGTTCCTGGAACATTTTAGTAATGCTATTACATATAATTGGCGCTTAGCTCCAACATTGTTTGCCAAAGCAGTGAAATTTATTGACTCTGGATTCTAAGAAATCAAATTGATAATTAGCAGATGTTGATTTATTAAAGGACTGAATCAAATCTGTGAAATTAGCATCTACGAGCTCAATGAACCTATTTATTTATAAAGAAACCGTGAATACTTCATGTTTTATTCACCTTATTTGAAACTATTAAGACGAATATGGTGAATAAAACATAAAGTATTCTCCCTGTTATCAACCCTTTTATGTTTTATGTGTATCGTACTTAGCCTCTAGATCTTTATTGTTCCATGTAATAGTTGTTTGTTTTAATTGCGTGTTATTGAATGACTGCGTTCTGTGAATGATACTGGTTTTGAAGGCCGGTAGTGAATTGTACATTCCATGAGGATGAAGGCCGGTAGTGAATTGACATTCCATGATGATGATGGCCGGTAGTGAATTGTACATTTCAGGATAATGAATGCCGCTAGTGAATTGTACATTCCATGATGATGATGGCCGCTAGTGAATTCTAGTGAATTGTACATTCCATGATGATGAAGGCCGCTAGTGAATTGTACATTCCATGATGATGAAGGCCGATAGTGGGTTGTACATTCCATGACGATGAAGGCCGGTAGTGAGTTGTTCATTCCATGATGATGAAAGCCGGTAGTGGGTTGTACATTTAATGACGATGAAGGCCGGTAGTGAGTTGTACGTTTCATGATTATGAAGGTCGCTAGTGAATTGTACATTCCATGATGATGAAGGCCGGTAGTGAATTGTACATTCCATGATGATGAAGGCCGCTAGTGAATCGTACATTCCATGATGATGAAGGCCGGTAGTGAATTGTACATTCCATGATGATGAAGGCCGCTAGTGAATTGTACATTCCATGATGATGAAGGCCGCTAGTGAATTGTACATTTCATGATGAACGTTAGCGCTTTTTGGTAATCTTCTTATTTTCTACCGGTCTGCACAAATCCCGAAAATTTGCAAATCAATTCTAATATTTACATTATTTATATTATTTGTCGTTGTTATAGAGAGTACCAAAAATAACGTGCCTCGGAAGGTTGGTAATGATAAATGTCTGCAAGAAAGATAAATATCGTCAGTGTTTTTTTCAGACATCGGAATAGCCATTTTCTATTGACGTACACCGGATGCTCTATTGACGTACACCGGATGCTCTATTGACGTACACCGGATGCTCTATTGACGTACACCGGATGCTCTATTGACGTACACCGGATGCGTCAACGGTTAGCGCCGCCTACCGTAACTTGAAGCTTATATCGAAATTATAGGCTGGTTTTTTTAACGGAAGTATCAAGTAAATGTAAATATTTCCGGTTCTACTTGTCTCAACTTACAATAACGTATCTGTATTATGTCTGTAAAACAGTGTTTAATGTTAAGTGTAACGTATTGATGCGAGTACTGCAGGTATATTTAGAAGCATTACGCTATTAGAGCATTGCTTGTGCATTTTGCTCACAAACTGTAGTGTAACATATTGTAGTGTATATTTAGGCAATGTCTCACTATAAAAACGTCAGATACATCTAACGAAAAAGGAGATCTACGTTTACTGCTATTGCCACCATAGATATTTGCAGCATTGCATTGGAAGACAAGATTTTGTTTCAATTTGAAGTTAGATCTGTTTTAGATCTACAAATCAGTAGTGTTATTACTTTCTGGTTCTTGGGATCATCGAGCCCGATCTGTGTGGCTTTAAAGTAGAATATTGCTTAAGCCGGTGCTAGGAGGCGTGAGAGGTGTTGCTCTTACATTACGTCTCATGAACATACTTAATAAAACCGAGTCTGCTACTTGTATCTCTTGCTTGTGTTTGTTGCTTCCAAGGGATCCCCTTTTCAGTATTTTTTCTTAAAAGTATCCATGAATCAAACAGGAAATTATGAATTCACAGAACACAGCCAACCATATACTCATTCACAGAACACAGCCAACTATATACTCATTCACAGAACACAGCCAACCATGTACTCATTCAAAACAAAGACAACTACAAGGATAAGTAGAAGGCAAGTATACGGCACAACACACACAAACGGGTTGACTGGTTTGGAACGGTCAGTGGCAAACTGGACATGGGGGGATGAACATCTCTATGCATGCCATCTTCGGGATGGTTAACATTATGTACTATTGATTTTATGAATATTGAGTTCTGCTCAACCCGGGGCTAGAAGGCGTGAGCGGTAGCTAGCATATTTCACTACCGTTCATGAATAGTCTCAATGAAACCGAGACTGCAATATTTTGTATGTGTCGAGTTCGGCCGTTTCCAAAGGTCCATTATCATAATATTTTAATAAGAAACACAGAGCATACTGTTGCAGTGTTGTTTTTATGTTTACTGTTTTCCAACTAAAGTCCACTTGTTTTGCCTTTTGGACTTTCTAACATATGGTTCGTGCATTCAATGAACTGCATCATTGTGTTATCGTAAAAGGCATAAAATGACAATCCATACACATTTGATTGCATGTCAAAGGCACCATGAAGCACCCCGTTCTCTTCAACAGCAGTTATGTAGTTATTACAGATATTTTACTAACTATCTATTCTAAAGGGACAAAAGGTAATCCGGAAGTACATGTGTATGGTCTCAGTCATTAAAACGGTACGTGTCTGTATATACAATATATTAAGGGGGGGGGGGGGGGGGGGGGGGGGGGGGGGGACGTGAAAATAATATTTTAGATGGCACGGAAGCATGTTTGTTTCACTTTATTTAGCAACAAATAATTTCTGGAGTGATTTTCCTTTATGAAAATCTGTCATTTTAACATTCATAACGAATCTCTTTCTAAAATGAGAAAAATAGTCCTATAGAAATCACGGCACCCAAACGCAATGACACCGTAGGTCCGAACTATACCACCAACACAATGACACCGTAGGTCCGAACTATACCACCAACACAATGACACCGTAGGTCCGCACTATACCACCAACACAATGACACCGTAGGTCCGCACTATACCACCAACACAATGACACCGTAGGTCCGCACTATACCACCAACACAATGACACCGTAGGTCCGCGCTATACCACCAACACAATGACACCGTAGGTCCGCACTATACCACCAACAATGACACCGTAGGTCCGCGCTATACCACCAACAAAGAGAATGTAAAGGTTAATACACAACACACAGAGTGGTAAAGACAGGGTTACCGACATCGAACGGTCAGTAAGCAATATGGCATAATTGGCTTAAATAAACTTTATGAAAATACAACCTCGGTATTATCCTGTCTTCAGAGCCCAAATTGACAAGACAGTGTAAATAAAAGTACATGCCGTCAAGAGGAATCTCTACATGCCGTCAAGAGGAATCTCTACATGTCGTCAAGAGGAATCTCTACATGCCGTCAAGAGGAATCTCTACATGCCGTCAAGAGGAATCTCTACATGCCGTCAAGAGGAATCTCTACATGCCGTCAAGAGGAATCTCTACATGCCGTCAAGAGGAATCTCTACATGCCGTCAAGAGGAATCTCTACATGCCGTCAAGAGGAATCTCTACATGCCGTCAAGAGGAATCTCTACATGCCGTCAAGAGGAATCTCTACATGCCGTCAAGAGGAATCTCTACATGCCGTCAAGAGGAATCTCTACATGCCGTCAAGAGGAATCTCTACATGCCGTCAAGAGGAATCTCTACATGCCGTCAAGAGGAATCTCTACATGCCGTCAAGAGGAATCTCTATTTTTAAGAGAAATTAGCAAACGATACATGTATCTGTTGTTGTGAAAACATATAAAAAGCGCATAATTAGAAACTCTTCGGGATGTATTCAGAATTATACTGAACAACCATAGCAGTTGCAGCCAAAGAGATAAACAATCTATGGTACGACCAGTAAATGAGGGACGAAAGTTCAAGCAAAATCCTTCCCTTTACGGGTTTCAGAATGTGCAATCAAAGAATCCCATTAAGTTGTCCGGTCATCGCACAAGAGAAGAAAGAAGCGCAGTGACTGCCTGCAGAGGGGTCAGTCATTAAGCATGAATTTAGAGCGTTGCAATACTAAATGGTCGAGTTTAACTTTCACTATAACACCATGGAAAGATTATTGTTTTCAAATAATTTTGTTAGCTGCCTTCTGTCCCTTTAAAACATTCCATAAGTTTTTGTGAAACAGACATTTTTACACATAATTATAACGATTGTTTCATGCTGCTCTTATAATAAACTGCTTTAGTTAATGACTCCGTTTATTAGTACCTTTTTCTGATTGATAATGCGGCAAGTTTTAATGACTCCGTTTATTAGTACCTTTTTCTGATTGATAATGCGGCAAGTTTTCGCATAATGCTCTGTTGATGATGCCTCATAACTCTGTAGTCCGCTATAAAGCATATTAATAACGCAAACAGTCTGCATAAATAACAAAACAAGCATAGTTTCAAAGCATAAAACTGGATGACAGGAGAATTTGTTTCGAAACACGAGTTCGGTAAATACTTTCTAGAATAATTCAATTTCATGAACTTCAAGAAAATATAGGTTTAAAAGAATAACAGAGATTGCATCATTCACAAAACACAGTCGATAAACACGCAAACAAAACACAGTCGATAAACACGCAAACAAAACACAGTCGATAAACACGCAAACAAAACAAACAGCAATTACAAGGATAAATGCAATAACAGATGCAACATCACAAACATATAACAGGGTTGACAATAGGGCTACCGCCTTGGAATAGTCAGGGGTTGACAATGAGAGTGCCGCCTTGGAATAGTCAGGGGTTGACAATAAGGGTACCGCCTTGGAATAGTCAGGGGTTGACAATAGGGCTACCGTCTTGGTATAGTCAGGGGTAGACAATAAGGGTGCCGCCTTGGAATAGTCAGGGGTTGACAATAAGGGTACCGCATTGGAATAGTCAGGGGTTGACAATAATAGTACCGCCTTGGAATAGTCAGTGCCAAAAGAAGCGCTGTGGGTTTATCTCTCATGTGATGTATCAACACACAGTGTGAATTAGAAAACTAGCATATACTATCGGTAAGTTAACTATGTCAACGAGAAGTGTTTCACAGAGTGTATCACATACACAACTATACATTAACGCTTATATATGTATATATAGCATCTGGTTTCCGTTTTACTATATATAGTATACTATATATAATATCTGGTTTCCGTTTTAATATATATAGTATCTGGTTTCCGTTTTACTACCAACCGACTTGGTGATTATAAGGTATTTCTCATAAAACATGGGGTACTGCTTGATCGGTACCAGTTGGGGCCGGCTTCTAGTGTAAGGATGATTATGCGAAGAAGTGTATCAGTCACCTTAATAATCCCCTTTCGATATTTATTGACATTCACGCAAGCATTTATTTAAGTGCTTACTGTGGCGGCTGCCCGAATACGAATCAATAGTGTCACTTTGGGGCCTAAGCCAAATCGTTGTGACTTTAACCTTTAACCCCCTAAATATATATAATGGACTGTTCTTTCTTTGAATTGAGACCATTCCATTTATGTGACAAACGGGTGTTTTGGGTAAAATTACTGATCAGCAGCCGGATATTGTAAACCCTGATCAGCTGCCAGTTACTCGCAGGCTGATCTTTGTTTACAATGGACGCAATGGCTATTATAGTTGTGCTTAACGGGTAAGGGCTAAGGTACTAAAGGCGACCTGGAAGAGTGATTGGTGTCAATCCAAATACAAATAAAACCTTTATAATCATACTATGCTCAGATTCATTTAAAATATTGGCATACATTGGATTGGGCTGCCTATTCGTACCCGATGTACAGTACAAAACACGAAAGAGGGGCTTTATTTGCCGGGAACTTTATCACATTGTTCAAATTATCTCAGTTGAGAAATTCACATTAACATGTAAAAGTAAAAAAATCAAACAGTAAAAGTATCATTCAAGGACGACAGTCAACAACAAACACACAGAGAACTAAACAACAACTATAAAGATGAACAAAAGGCAAAACACGACATCACAAACACAAAAGGGTTGACAATAGGGCTACCGCCTTGGAATGGTCAGTGGCAAAAAAGGCCGCTGAAGGTTTAAACCAGGTTCTAGGGTGCACCAAACCACACTCGTACCCTATTGTCATCCCAATAAACGGGACTGTGTAAATAAAGATATTCAAGCCAAGTTATAATCTCTAACAAACAAGGAAGCATTAATAGGCCATAAAGGTAAAACACATAAATAATCATGTATATATATAATATAAAATTATGCTTAGAAAGCCACAAAGTAAGTACTGAACGACTTGGCAGAAGCCAGAACAACAAGAGACAAGACATATTAAAGACAAACATTAAACGTTATAAGGATTTAGGTATACGTCTACATAGGGTCAACAATCTGTCCGGTCATCGCAAAATCAAAGAGGAAAGCATAGTGGCGAACTGTAAATGGGTCTACCACTAAACAAGCAGTGCTTTGCAAAATGATAGGGTCATAACTCTTTGGATAAACTTTATAACAATTTTAATAAATATTGTATGAAACTGATTATGACTAAGGATCCTACGAAGTTGGTAAATCACATCACCATAGAAGTCAGGTTGTGATCGTCCTTGTCGCAGAAGAGTTCTTGAATTACTATTATATTTTAAAAGTAGATCAGGGTTGTAAGTCCACACGAATACAATGAAGTAATTTATCAGTGTGTTACTTAATTTAACGTCTGTCGATTCTTACGGATGGCGGGTGATATACGGTACTGTTAATCGCAGGAACTTGGGATGGTCTGCCTTTACGACAAATCGACAGTCATATAGGACCTTACATGTGCTAAATATGACATAGTTTAATACCATTAAAACAAACAAACTAAATTAGCTTCGGTCCTGTTTTGTGGTTTACATCGGGATCAGGAGGTTGGAGTTTCACTTTGGAACTGCTGCTGAGATTAATCATACGACAAACAATACCTTTAATTACTATTAATTGCAAGACTAGTTCAACCATTTTCCAGAATATTCTTTTGGTGGTAAAATATGAATATTTTAATAAAAGTGTTGTTAAATAGGCCTTTATTAACAGATGTTATATAATTATGTATGATGTCTAAATCCAATATATGCAAATCGTTAACGGCTTCAAACGTGCGTTAGATCTATGTTTTAAGTATAACGAAACACAGATAATCGTGTTTCAGTTTGTTTTAATAATCAGAAAGTTCCACATAAAGTTCGCTTGGTTAGCTTTTAACGCGTATAACGTGTTTGCTTTTCTGTTTACAATCGTTAACTAATAAACGTCTTCTCATATCCAAAGTCTATGGAAAATAAAAAGAACATCCATGCAAGTTTAAGTGTTTATGAAATACATCGTAAAACACCACGTACCTCTTTATCTACAGTTGGATAGTCAGTACTTTTCTTTTGCAAGTATTTATTTTCCATACTTTCCTCTCACATATGTTGATAGATCAAAAGTCATCAGATCGTAAAAAAGAATTTTTTCTTACGAAAAACATTTCTGAATACCATTATAATTAAAACAAAATTATCATTTACACTACCACTTCTATCAATTTTTAAATGATTTTATGAAATATCATCAGTAAAAATAAATTTAAAAGAAATTTTGTGTTGAAATAATGATCATCAGTTGAGATCTCTTCAAAATGAACAAGCGTAGGTTTCTTGATCAAAATTGTTCGCATAATGCGTTTTTGAAGTACGTAAGTTTCATTGCGCTAACGTTAAAAGAGTATGATAATGGACCTTTGGAAACGGGCGAACACGACACATACACAATATTGCAGTCTCGGTTTGATTGAGACTATTCATGAACGGTAGTAAAATATGCTAGCTACCGCTCACGCCCTCTAGCCCCGGTTTTAGCAGAACTCAATGTTCATAAAATCAATAGTACATAATTTTAACTATCCCAGAAATATATAATATGGCGGTGAACATAGACATGTCCAGCGGCGTATAGTCCCAGTATCTAACAAAATACTATGCCCCGAAGAGCGAAATAAACAAAATGAAATTTAGTTGGGAGCCTGCATATCACAAGTAACAACCAAAAGACTAAATTAAAAAGCAGACAACATATCATATGAGTGGTTAAACATAGGAGCCTTTTATCGGCCGGAGCCTTTTAACGTTAACCCTTATTTCAACTTTAAGTAGATATCAAAGTCGAATAGGACTGGTAACATTCAAAGATCACAACCAAAAACACGCATAGAAACAAGTATGAACAAAAGGGCAGGATATGACATCACAAGCATAAAAGGGTTGACCCCTATATTACATACTTTACTATAAATACTATTTAACATTAGTAGAAAAACTGATTACCAGTCCTTTTACAAAATCCATAATCGGTACACTGTGCCATTATGGATTATGGGAAATCGGCACAGTAGCAACAGACTGTCCGCAATATGTCTTCAAGCAACACAAAGACGTCATATTGGAGCGCTGATGTTGAAATCTCAACTGCACGTCCAGTAAATAAACGTTGACACGTTGAAATATAACATTAAAGTGAAAGATGTGGATTTTTTTGAAAAACAGACAAGGAAGAAACTAATATAAAGTAACATAATAATTTCATGTATTTATCTGACAAACAATTGTTTGCATCTTATGCTATGTTTAAATTGTACCGTTTAGCAAACATATGTATTTTGTCATAAAAATGCTCCTGTTCTTATTCTTATTCACCATTTATAGTAAGGTATGTAATAAAATGACACACCTAATGCACCTAGCGCATAACTCTCGGGAAAATCCCTCCCTAAATAGTAGGTGTACTTTAGACTTGCAGCATACGAGATGGTATGATTTGCAGTACATATTCATAGAATGCATAGAATGCATTTCATTGATCAGTGAGAAAAAGTTTACCTATGACCCCTTGAACCCGGTTAAAAATAAAAATTAACAGAATATAGTCGCTCAAACAAGTAATACAACGCAAAGGTGATTTAAAAAGTACATCACAAACACATTCAGTAAAACAGCACATCACAAACATGTAAGGGTTGACAACAGGGGCACCGCATTGGAACGGTCAGTGGCAAAAGGGACAGCCGGATCAAGGGTGCACCAAACCCCACTCTTACCGTGTCATCATCCCTAAACAACAGGACAGTCAACAGGACAGGGTAAATAAAAATAATCCCCGCCGATTTAACCCCTTTCATTTTCATTTCCTTAATTGAATTAGGAATATGTAATCATAGAGTCCACCGCCCGTCCGATCGTTAAACAATCTAGGAGGAAAGCATACTTGCAAACTGTAGAAGGATCTACAACTAAGCAGGTAGTGCGCCGCAGAATACTTCGGTCGTAACCTCTGTTTATAAAATTTCTAACAATGTTAATACATAACTCATGAATTTTAACCGGACCGATAATCTTCCTAAGTTTGTAAACGACATCTCCATAAAATAGGGTTGTGATAAACTTTGTCGCATGCTCTTGGTTATTATTAGGAATATGTATACACGCATATAAATGACTGATATTATATTTATACGGCTGTCAAACGAGTTGAATGTGTTTATGTTTTGTATCTATACTGAAGCTTTTTGTACAGAAAAATTATGGCATCGGTTAATCACCTGTCAGATTGGATTAAGACTTGTGTATAAGTTGTGTCGAGTTAAAGAAAGTTGATACTAGTCCAATGCTCTTGCTTTACGCCTGAGAGTGGTATTACTGAAAAGTTTTATTATAGAATAATAATGGTCTGTGGAAGGTTAATTCATGGGCCGAATTTAGAAGTTCAACTGTTAGTACACGTATGATAATTCATTTGTCTTCCAGACTATATGAACCTTATTTTAGTCATTTGATTAAAATCTTATAATTATACAATGTGAAGAAGAAGATAAGAGAATATTGCTAACTATTTTTACCAATTAACTATCGTTTAGAGAACGGTCAACTGTACAGTAATCGTTCAACCATGAACAGTTGAATCAGACTGACGCGATGTTGTAGCTGGCGCAACTGCAACAAATACAGATTTTAAATATATATATTATAGTCAAAATTCCTAAGTACCCACCTATGAATATGTCAATAATAATCTCATTGTTCTGTGAATTTGTCGATAAAATATTTTATTTATGGTGAATAAAGTATCATAAAACGAAAGAAATCGTCTGCTCTGATCGCAATAACATATTTCAAAGCTTTTAGTCGATGAATTTTCTCAGAAATAATTTTAAACAATTACACAACTGGGTACTTCGCAGTTTTATTAAGTATATTAAGTATATATATATATTATTGGGACGTTACCTGCCTAAAGTTAGTTGGAAGTAACAGTATTACTCGCTAACAATTAAATACAAACATTTGGGAGACATTCTGAAGTCTTAAGTAGCGATAAAAGCCACCTGTTTTTATAGCAGAACTAAATATTTTAACTCAAAATACTGATTTATGTTCCAACATGGATGATATTGAAAATAGTTTACACTTATTTTAAGACATTATGAACAACATTACTGATCCTTTGTTTAAAAAGAAAAGACCAAATGGAAAAGTTAAAGGGAATAGACAGTCGGTTAAAAATGAGTGGTTTGATGAATCTTGTCTTGAAAAACGAAATAGATTTCATTATTGTTTAAATAAATTTAGAAATGCTAAAACTGATGAAAATAGAGCTATGTTAGTTAAATCTCGTTCTGAATACAAATAACTGATGCAAACATGTCGAAGAAAACATATCAATGAACAAACTAAAAAGTTAGACTCATACAGAAATAAAAATGCAAAATTTTACTGGAACATGTTAAAGGAAGCTTCTCATGTAAAGAGCCCAAATATAACACTGTCTTCATTTGAACAACATTTTAAATCTGTTAACAATCCGGATGATCACTTCTTCAATCCGGATGATGATGTACTTTATTTTAATGAACGATTTGTTAATGGTGAATTTCAAACTATGTTCAATGAATTAGATGAGAATATCAGAAATGATGAAATAGTAAAGGCGGTTAATCAACTCAGAACTGGCAAGAGCCCCGGACCTGACTATTTGTTAAACGAGTATTTTATTAATGGCATGGACATTTTATTACCATATGTGTCAGCTTTATTCAATAATATTTTAAAAACACGTATTTTCCCCGAGTCTTGGTCAGAAGGTTTTGTAATCCCACTACATAAAAAGGGTTCTATTAATAGTATTGATAACTATAGAGGGGTTACCTTATTAGTATTTTAGGCAAGTTATTTACTCGCGTTTTAAATAATAGATTAAATAATTGGGCAGAATGTTAGAACGTATATATTGAGGCACAATCAGGATTTAGAAGTGGCATGAACACTACTGATAATATTTGTTTTACATGGTTCAATTACACACATGATTAATGTAGGAAAGAAAATGTACTGCAGGAAAGAAAATGTACTGCAGTTTTATAGATTTTAGCAAAGCTTTTGATTATGTAGAAAGAAATAGCCTATGGTCCAAACTAATAAAACTAGGTATAAGAGGTAAAAAGTTAACTGTTATCAGAAGCATTTACGAAAGCTTAAAGTCACGAGTCAAATATAATAACATGTTAAGTAACGAATGTTCATGTATGCTCGGTGTGCGTCAAGGAGAATGTTTGTCCCAGTTTCTTTTTGCTATGTTTTTAAATGATGTAGAAAAACATTTTATGTTAAATGGATTTGATGGCATTGATATGTATATGACAAAAATGTTCATTTTGCTTTACGCTGATGATATATTTATTTTTTCTGAAACACCTGAAGGTCTTCAAAAGGGTCTTGATATATTATATGATTATTTTCAGAGATGGAAACTAAAAGTTAATGTTAATAAAACCAAAGTAATTATTTTTAGAAAAGCGGGAATGTTACCCAAAAACTTAAATTTTGTTTTTAATGGTGTGAATCTAGAAATAGTCAAAACGTTTTCATACTATAATAATAATAATGATAATAAATTCTTTAGTTCATGAAGGTACAACTCATTAAGATTATACAAACAATTGCACAACACTTACCTTCCATGAGGCCTTCTGATAACAACAGCAACTTATAAACAATAGCAAGTGAATACATGCACGTAACATTAATACTATGTTTCAAGCTGGCATTCAAAACAAGTATTCACTATTAACACAACTTAATTTGAGCAGAACACCTGTTATCTTGAAATAGAAATAATTTATAATTGTATTTGAAAGCATGAATAGAAACAGAAGTCCGGATATTTTCTGGGATTGAATTCCAAGTCCGCATGTCAACATAGGTAAACGATTGTTTTAAATATTCAGATTTAGGTCTAGGATGCTTAATGTCATGTTTAATGCATGATCTTAAATTATATCTGCTATTTTCAGAAAATGTTATTAATTTACTTATGTATATTGGTGTAAGATTATGAATTGCTTTATAAACTAAAACACCTACTTGAAATTTACATCTTGTTTCAAATGACATCCAATTTAACTCATTGAAAATATTTGCAGAAGGTGTATGTAAAGGTTTTATCAAAATCCAGCGTGCGATGCTTTTTTGTAAAGTAACAACCTTTGTAAAATTTAATTTAGTACTATTACTCCTGAGGATAGATCCATAATCAAATATTGGAACTAAATATGCATTATAGAATAGCTTTTTCATATCAAGTGTCAAATATTTAGATATTCGTCTTAAAAGAGTGAATTTACTCGATATATGATTACAGACTTTGCTTATCTGAACATCCCACTTTAGATGTTGATCTATTGTAATTCCGAGAAGTTTTTGAGAAGACACTGATTGTATCCGGCAATTATCTATCGAAAGCGTGAGTTTTCGGGAATGGTTTGTTTTATATTTTGAACCTAATAGCATACATGTTGTTTTTGTAGGATTTATAACCATGTTATTTATAGTGCACCATTTATTTATGTTATTTAAGTCAGTTTGTAATTTATTCTCAATGGATGACACATCCAGCCCTGATGTATGTAGCGTGGAGTCATCAGCATACATGTCAACTGAAGCTTCTTTGGAAGCTAAAGGTAGATCATTTACATAAATCAAGAACAAAGTTGGTCCTAGTATGGATCCCTGAGGGACACCTGATTTGATGATTCTCTCCTCAGATTGATACTGTCCAACTCTGACTACTTGTGTCCTGTTAGACAGATATGACTGAAACCAACGTATTGTTAAAGTCGAAAAATGATACAAATGCAGTTTGTATAATAGTATCTCATGATCAACCATACCAAAAGCCTTTCTCATGTCAAGGAAAACACTGCCAACAAAGTTTCCAGAATCAATTTGTTTCAACCAGCTATCAACAAGGTTAATAAGTGCTGTTTGGCAAGAATGATTTTTACGAAATCAAGATTGAGCCGAGTACAACATATTAAATTGTTGAAAGAAAGAGTGCAGTTGCGCAGCAACATGCTTCTCAAAGATTTTGGAAATTGTTGGTAATAATGAAATAGGTCTATAATTGTTCGGGTCATCTTTTGGTCCATTTTTGTGTATTGGTAACACGCATGCCTTATTTAGCTGATCAGGAAATATGCCTTGATCTATGCATTTATTAATGATTGAAGTGATAGCATTAATGATACAATCCGATGCTGCTTTTATAATACGAGGTCCAATACCATCTATACCTTTTGCTTTATTTATATCTAATTTATCAATTATTAGCCTTACTTCGAAAATCAGCGTAGTTATTTGCATATATTGGAGTTTTGTTTATTGTATTAGCAATATTAACAAAGTGGTCATTTAGAGCGTCAGCTATATTTTTCTCCCCATTCAGGCTGTTTTGGGCGTTTAATTCGTCTCTGTTTTAAAGGAGCATGTTTAGAAAGAGCATAGTTTAACACTGAGTATAAATATGCAAGTAAAGTGTTTGGATCAGTGAGTGTTTCAGCAGTATTTATTCCTGAATTATATAACTCATTTTTAAATTCTTGTTCATCAAATTTGCCAAATGATCTGTAATTAATAGTTGTGTGACCGTTTAGCGAATCTTGATTTTGTCGTTTAATTTTCCTAATAAAACATACTGGATAATGATCACTCATGCATAAGAATGGTACATTTATTTCGATTACATTTTCAGGATGTGTAGTATAGATGTGTAGTATAGATATGATCAATTATTTTAGAACTTGAAATTGTCACTCTGGTGGGCATGTTGATTAATTGCACAAGACCTTGATTAATGAGAAAATCTGACCATTTTTGATTGTCAAAGCCAGCCGTAGGAGAGTAATTGATATTAATGTCACCTAGAATGTATATTTCTTCGATTTCCTTTGATGAAACGCTATACTGATCTTCAAAAGTATCAATCCAAGATTGTAAAGAATTAGGAGGTATATATATGAAAGACATAATAAATGGCTTGCTATTTGGAAAACGTA
Source organism: Cyrtodaria siliqua (assembly GCA_037043455.1). Classification (NCBI taxonomy): domain Eukaryota; kingdom Metazoa; phylum Mollusca; class Bivalvia; order Adapedonta; family Hiatellidae; genus Cyrtodaria; species Cyrtodaria siliqua. The sequence goes on along the minus strand of JAWPHD010006146.1, from coordinate 132,541 downwards.
TTTCTAGCCAAATACTTTCTATTAAATCATTTTCAAGATCAAATCTACGTACTGATGGAATCTTATCACTAATATTTACTAAAATACCGCCTCCCTGTTTCTGAGTTCTATCTTTTCTTTCGGATTTATATCCATTAACATAAAGTTCATTATCCAATACATTTTCAGAAAGGAAAGTCTCACACAAGCCTAAAATATTGACAGAATAATGATGCCGAAGTAGTACTTTGCCGAATCATGATGCCGAAGTATACCTTGGCATAGTTTTTTCACAAGGTGGATCTTTTAGCGAAACACAAATTACCTTAGCTGGTAAAGCACAGAAGGCTATTTTTAAACTAAGCAAACTTCTGATGAAATTTTCAGATATCTCGATTAAACATAGATTGGAGCTTTTTGACAAACTTATTTTACCTATATTGAAAGTTCTACCCAAAATGATTTTGTGTACGGTGTCCTGGGTAGATTTAGTACGACAAGCATTAGATATTATAGAATAATCAAGTATTGGTTTAAAATTGTACAAAGGAATGATACTAAGTATTGTAAATGTGTATATAACATGTTAATGCGTGGTAGCGAACAATACCCAAATAAAGTGTCATGGGTTACTCTCGTCCATAAGCTGTTGTCCTCCATGGGTTTTCATTATGTATGGCTCGCTCAGGGTGTAAGCAATGTTGAAATTTTCCTTTATACTTTTAACCAACGCCTTTATGATAATGATTTTCAGCTTTGGCATGAACGTGTAGAAAATTCATCCAGAGCGTTATTTTTCAGAGAAATAGTATCTTTTATCTACCAGCTCTTTCTTCAATGTGTAAATATTCCAAAATTTAGAATTGCAATGACTAGGTTAATTGTTTCATCGATAGTCTAAAAATTGAATCAGGTAGATGGCACAGACCACAAAGTATTCCCCGTGACGAAAGAAAATGTATTACGTGTAATAAGCTTGAATATGAGTATCATTTTATTTTAGAATGTTCTTTATTTAAAGATATACGTAAAATACACATAAAAAGGTATTTCTGGACAAGACCAAGTATGTATAAGCTAAAACAGCTATTTAGTAGCGAAAATGAAAATGTCATCAGAAATTTAAGTATGTATATCTTCAAATGTTTTGAAGTAAATAAACAGATTATTTGACCATATAATGAAAATCTTCTTAATCCATATTTGACATCCAATTAATGTAACTTTGTATTATTGATCATATATTCATGTTATTTAAGTCGTATATAATTGTAAATATGTAGGTAATTACATTTCCAACTTTAAAGTGTTATAACTACAGTTGTTTTTATATTAAACTTATTTTCAATGGTGTCATTAGTTTGCAAATATAGCTAACATAAATACTAATTTCAGCCGTTAATAACCCAGGTGGCGGTGCCGTACGGATGCAGTGAGCGCGTTAGGTATGGACAGACCAAACCACCAATCCTGCTGCATGTGTGGGGCACTACCACCTTGGGATTGTTATATTAATCCTGTTCGAAATGTTTTGCAATACGTTGTAACATCACAACAGTATCACCTTCTCCGTTAATAATATTATGTTTATAGCAGAACAATGTTCATGTAAATACTTAGAACTGTAAATATGTTTATTGCTATGTCATATGTTCTATATATATATGCATTTGTAGTATCTCACGGGACTATGGCCTATTGATTTATGAATAAAATCTTCTTCTTCTTCTTCTATATTACAGTAGAAAGGATGATGAAGACATAGGAGAGTAATTCAAAACGCTGACTTACTATAAAAACAAACATTTTGAAGTCGTTATATAGCGTTAAATAGCGATAAATGATACTACCTTTGCAAAGTCACCTTTAGATTGCGTAAAAGTTGATGATGATATTGAGAAGTTATAGAAAGGCTGGTTTACTGTTGAAACTACGCACAATTGAAAGAAAATCTGCATTGCACATTAGTGGTAGATGCTATTACATTGGGGAAGTCATCTGTAGATTGTCTAAAGATTTATCATGACTAAGTGTGAGGTTTGGTTCACCCTAAAACCTAGTTTAAACCACCAGCGGCCTTTTTTGCCAATGACTGTTCCAAGGCGGTAGCCATATTGTCAACACGTTTTTTGTGTTTGTGACGTAATATGCCTTTATTCCTTATTAACATGATTAACATTGCCATTCCTGTTTGTCGTTTTGCGTGTGTTGGGATTTACTGTGTTCTGTGAAAGTTGCATTTCCTGTTCGACTTTATACTTATTTTTAAAGATTGAGATATTCGGAAGATATATATAAGCTGGCGGACGATTTAAGATACAAACATTTGTAAACAGTCTGCAGTGTTAACTATAGTGATAAATGTTACTACCTTCGGGAAGTCATCTGTAGATTGCTTAAAGATTGAGCATGAAGCCTAACGATTGACGATGAAGATATTCGGAAGATATAGACAAGCTGGTGGACGATTTAAAATGAAAACATTTGTAAGCAACCTATAGTGGTAACTATAGCGATCAGTGGTAGTACCTTTGGGAAGTCAAGTGCCATACATCTGTTAATGAAGGTATCACTGTTATAGAAAAGTGGCCTACAACTCGCTCTACCAACATTTCGAAGACATCCAAAAATGATGGGCTATGTACATTGTACGGCGGACTCTTCCAATATTTCGAAGACATCTTATGAATGATGGACTATGTACATTGATAGAAACATACGCACCTTTGTCTCGGTCATAATCCCCAATGTATCGCTTTGTTATATACCGGACTGCAAACGCTGAAAGAAGAGAACAGAACAACAAATCAAAATATGCGTCTAATATAATACTGTCTTTAAACTTTATGCGCTTGATCTCAACATAGCTAAACGTATACCTAATATCCGCCATTACAAATATATGCGCGTGATTGCATCATGGCGAGATCACGCACATATTTTGTCAGGATGCGATCACGCGCATATATTTGTAATAGCTTATATATTTGGTATTCGTGACGAAAGAATACGCGTGATCTTGTCATAACAAAAGAAAAACAAAGTATGAAAGGAGACATTTGGAAATCGTCGAACACGATAACTACCAAAGATATTACAGTCTCTGTTTTGAGACTGTTCATGAACGGTAGTGAAAAGTGTATAAATCTGTGACATCCCGAAGAAGGTATGCACAGGACGGTGAACATGAAAGCTTCAATGCGGTATTTTCACACTATTCCATGGCCAGCGGCGTTTTGTCTCAGTTTCTAACAAAACACGTTGCCCTAAACGAGAAAACAATGGGCGAAATAAATAAAACGGAATTTAGCTGGGAGCAGATATTATGAAGCCTGCGTCTCACAGGTAACAGTCAAAAGACAAAATTAAAAAGCAGCCAACATGTCCTAAGGGTGATTAAACAATACTCATAACTTTTAAAGGCTGGAGTAGTGGAACCACCTATTAGAAATTCAAGTATGAAACCAAAGGTATTTAAAAATGTACCACCGATATCTGTAAATATCGGGCTCAGCAATCTCCAAAGATCGGAATGAATATTTGCAAGCACGGGGAGACCTTTTACCGCCGCCACACTGCACAGGCAACGCTACTGTGATATATAAAAAATGTCAAACATGCGACTCTACTCGTATGCGAATAAACTTGCCATGAACAGTATTTGAGCGTGATCTCTCCATAAAAAAAGATGATAAATCAATATACGCATGATCTCTCCATAACAAAACATGTGAAATATATATGCACGTGATCTTGCCATGCTAAAACCATGAGAAATCTGTGAACGCGTGCTCTCTCTATAACAAAACATGTGAAATATATATGCACGTGATCTTGCCATGCTAAAATTATGAGAAATCTGTGAACGCGTGCTCTCTCTATAACAAAACATGTGTAAATCCATATACGCGTGCTTCCACCATACCAAAACATGAAGAAGAAGATTTTATTCATAAATCAATAGGCCATAGGCCCGTGAGATACTACAAATGCATATATACATAGAACATATGACATAGCAATAAACATATTTACAGTTCTAAGTATTTACATGAACATTTTTCTGCTACAAACATAGTATTATATTATTTGTATTCCTAATTAATAGAAATAACGGAGAAGGTGATACTGTTGTGATGTTACAACATATTGCAAACATTTCGAATATAATTAATATAACAATCCCAAGGTGGTAGTGCCCCACAAATGCAGCAGGATTGGTGATTTGGTCTGTCCATACCTAAGGCGCTCACTGCATCCTTACGGCACCGCCACCTGGGTAATTAACGGCTGTAAATAGTATTTATGTTAGCTATATTTGCAAACTAATGACAACATTCAAAATAAGTTTAATATAAAAACAACAGTAGTTATAACACTTTAAAGTTGGAAATGTCATTACCTACATATTTACAATTATATACGACTTAAATAACATGCATATATGATAACTAAAACAAAGTTACATTAATTGGATGTCAAATATGGATTAAGAAGATTTTCATTATATTGTCAAATAATCTGTTTCTTTGCTTCAAAACATTTGAAGATATACATACTTAAATTTCTGATGACATTTTCATTTTCGCTATTAAATAGCTGTTTTAGCTTAAACATACTTGGTCTTGTCCAGAAATACCTTTTTATGTGTATTTTACGTATGTCTTTAAATAAAGAACATTCTAAAATAAAATGATACTCATCTTCAAGCTTATTACACGTAATACATTTTCTTTCGTCACGGGGAATACTTTGTGGTCTGTGCCATCTACCTGATTCAATTTTTACACTACGCGATGACACAATTAACCTGGTCATTGTAATTCTAAATTTTGGAATATTCACACATTGAAGAAAGAACTGGTAGTTAAAAGACACTATTTCTCTGAAAAATAACATGTGAACTACAAATACACGTGATCTTGCCATAAGAAAAGATGTGAAATCCTCGTACGAGTGATCGCGTCATTACGCAACATATGAAATCCATATACGCGTGATCTTGTTAACAAAACATGTGAAATCAATATACGTATGATCTCGTATCGACGGAGCATAAGGGATCTCCTCATAACACAATATACGTGGGATTTTTGCCATGACGATCAGTTCGTGCTTTGAAAAATGGCATTCAAATAATACCTATTCATTGCTTCGTATTTTGCAACGTAAACACTCAGATTGGGTTCGATTCTCGCCATTGCCATATGCGTTGTGTCCCTGAGCAAGACACTTTATCTGCATTGCTTAGTACTGGTTCTACCCAGGAAGACATCGAGAGTGATTCAAATAAGTTCATAGAGCTTTCGTTACAATCGATGTAAAATAAATAAGTTTAAACAAAACACTCAGAAGCATTAACAGATTTGTAATTTATGATTCAGTCTGTTTTTCAACAGAGACAAACTTTAAAGAATTATTAGAATACAATTATACTAAACAAAATTCCTAACGCCTTCATGTTATATTTTAAATATATATTGTTGTTATTTTTCATTTATCATTTGAACCGTATTCCAAAATTATAGTACAAAAATTACTCGATTTGTTTTCGGATGAACTATTTTCAAGTCGATTGTTTCATTAAATTGTAATTCGCAATTTAATACTATGGCCCGCATTTAAATGTTTTATAACGCTGAGTAAAATCGTTACGAATGACAAAATAAATTGTGCCATACCTGTTTTCCCGACTCCAGAACTCCCGAAAATCACTATCTTAGCTCCAGTAAATCGCTTCTGTGACATTTTCGTTTCTTACTGGTAATGTGTTTACTGATATTGTGTCATGCAGACATTTCCTTTCGGAAGTTTCTCAGAAAGAATAAAACCATCCAAATAAATGTTACACACTCCTCTTTATTCCCCGTCAGTGACTTTAGTTTGGTTGCCAAGCAATACAAATATATCGCAAAAAGAGTATATTAACATTATTTTCCAGTATTCAAGTTTATTACTGAACACAAATCGTAACCGAACACTTAACAATAATAAACTTTTTTTCTCACGTATTCCGAAATAAGATTAGGAGTTACCTATGCATAATATATGGCAATACAATATATTTAAATCATTTCAGCTCTATACAAGTTTATATTCAGTATATCGTTATTAATTTATTATCCACTTCTCACTTTAAGTAAATTATAGATTAAATTAATTGTTAATTACACACTGAGTGTTGCTTGAGTGTTTGTAGACAGCAGATCGTACACGCCAGTTGCTAGATGGCAAACCAAATAATGAAACCTCTATAATTAATTAAGATTCCACTCTTCTCATATGCTTATTCTTTCTTCAGCTATTGAGCATTTATTCAGAAAACTGCTTGTTAATATGAAAGCCGATATCAGAAAGCATCTGCATTTAGAGAGAGACATAGCTGATATACAGTACAGGTAACTCTGCTTCACAGTAGTTATATACTGAACATCATAAACGATAACATATTATTAATATTGGAGCGCATATTTAAACACAAACCGTATCATTCCATCACATTTACGATGGTGGATCAGGCTTTTTCTGGGGCATACTACACCAATTCATTTTCCATAGGCCTACCTTACAGCTCTAAGCTCTGTACTGAGTTCCCTAATATAGGAAGCTATATTTTGTTCTTAGTTTTATCAAAAAAACATACATAAGCCATACGTTGAGTATGTTTTGAAAAAGCTGTTTGGGTCGGATGGTGCTGACCAACCTAATTGCATGTAGAAACATGAGGAACTTCTTTTTTTGATTATGCAACACATTATGAATACATTGCACATTGCACAAAAGGATGATTTAACCATTATAAGTATTCTTTTAAAGTTGAATTTTAAAATTTGGCAAGATTTTTTGGTTTGTTTACCTTGTCAACCAATCCAAATTAAGAGATTCTGTGTAATAGCTCCGAATTTACCTGAAACTTTTTACCTGCCCGCTGATTTGTTGGACTGATCTATAAGGACATAAAATTGACAGTATGATATTTTTATTCTAAAGGGCCAAAACATAATGAATAAGCCTAAAATGACTTCTCATTTGTCAGGAAACTCATTCGGCTTCGTAATATCTGCTATCGTAGGTTACGCACCCGGGCTAATTGGGGCATGTTAAGCCCGATGCTATTCAAAATTAATTTTGAAATCATATTTTAGACCTGAATACCCCGCTGCTGAAAGTCTCGGCCAGCATATGTCTTACTAATCTAGAGGTCATGCTGACAGTCTCGGCCAGCATATGTCTTACTAATTTAGAGGTCATGCTGACAGTCTCGGCCAACATATGTCTTATATATCTGGAGGTCATGCTGACAGTCTCGGCCAGCATATGTCTTACTAATCTAGAGGTCATGATGACAGTCTCGGCCAGCAAATGTCTTACTAATCTAGAGGTCATGCTGACAGTCTCGGCCAGCATATGTCTTACTAATCTAGAGGTCATGCTGACAGTCTCGGCCAGCATATGTCTTACTAATCAATCTAGAGATCATGCTGACAGTCTCGGCCAGCATATGTCTTACTAATCTAGAGGTCATGCTGACAATCTCGGCCAGCATATGTCTTACTAATCTAGAGATCAAGCTGACAGTCTCGGCCAGCATATGTCTTACTAATCTAGAGGTCATGCTGACAGTCTCGGCCAGCATATGTCTTACTAATCTAGAGGTCATGCTGACAGTCTCGGCCAGCATATGTCTTACTAATCTAGAGGTCATGCTGACAGACTCGGCCAGCATATGTCTTACTAATCTAGAGGTCATGCTGACAGTCTCGGCCAGCATATGTCTTACTAGTCTAGAGGTCATGCTGACAGTCTCGGCCAGCATATGTCTTACTAATCTAGAGGTCATGCTGACAGTCTCGGCCAGCATATGTCTAATTAATCTGGAGGTCATGCTGAAATTCTCGGCCAGCATATGTCTTACTAATCTAGAGGTCATGCTGACAGTCTCGGCCAGCATATGTCTTACTAATCTAGAGGTCATGCTGACAGTCTCGGCCAGCATGCTGACAGTCTCAGCCAGCATATGTCTTACTAATCTAGAGGTCATGCTGACAGTCTCGGCCAGCATATGTCTTACTAATCAATCTAGAGATCATGCTGACAGTCTCGGCCAGCATATGTCTTACTAATCTAGAGGTCATGCTGACAGTCTCGGCCAGCATATGTCTTACTAATCTAGAGGTCAAGCTGACAGTCTCGGCCAGCATATGTCTTACTAATCTAGAGGTCATGCTGACAGTCTCGGCCAGCATATGTCTTACTAATCTAGAGGTCATGCTGACAGTCTCGGCCAGCATATGTCTTACTAATCTAGAGGTCATGCTGACAGTCTCGGCCAGCATATGTTTTACTAATCTAGAGGTCATGCTGACAGTCTCGGCCAGCAAATGTCTTACTAATCTAGAGGTCATGCTGACAGTCTCGGCCAGCATATGTCTTACTAATCTAGAGGTCATGCTCACAGTCTCGGCCAGCATATGTCTAATTAATCTGGAGGTCATGCTGACAGTCTCGGCCAGCATATGTCTTACTAATCTAGAGGTCATGCTGACAGTCTCGGCCAGCATATGTCTTACTAATCTAGAGGTCAAGCTGACAGTCTCGGCCAGCATATGTCTTACTAATCTAGAGGTCATGCTGACAGTCTCGGCCAGCATATGTCTTACTAATCTAGAGGTCATGCTGACAGTCTCGGCCAGCATATGTCTTACTAATCTAGAGGTCATGCTGACAGTCTCGGCCAGCATATGTTTTACTAATCTAGAGGTCATGCTGACAGTCTCGGCCAGCAAATGTCTTACTAATCTAGAGGTCATGCTGACAGTCTCGGCCAGCATATGTCTTACTAATCTAGAGGTCATGCTCACAGTCTCGGCCAGCATATGTCTAATTAATCTGGAGGTCATGCTGACAGTCTCGGCCAGCATATGTCTTACTAATCTAGAAGTCATGCTGACAGTCTCGGCCAGCATATGTCTTACTAATCTAGAGGTCATGCTCACAGTCTCGGCCAGCATATGTCTTACTAATCTAGAGGTCAAGCTGACAGTCTCGGCCAGCATATGTCTTACTAATCTAAAGGTCATGCTGACAGTCTCGGCCAGCATATGTCTTACTAATCTAGAGGTCATGCTCACAGTCTCGGCCAGCATATGTCTTACTAATCTAGAGGTCATGCTCACAGTCTCGGCCAGCATATGTCTTACTAATCTAGAGGTCATGCTCACAGTCTCGGCCAGCATATGTCATACTAATCTAGAGGTCACTTAAGTCTATCTGCGCTTGTTAAGGCTCGAGTTCAACATTTTGCGAGAAGAAAAGTGTTAGGAGAAAAGTGTTAGGTATCATTGGAAAGGTTACGCCATGGCCTTTGTCATGATACCCATGTTCAGCTCTGATTTTGCACCTGACTAAAGAAAATCGAAGTCAAAAGTGATGAATTTTTTTCACGTTTTTTTTCTTAAGTGAAAATGAAAATTCCTCTTGAACACGTTATAGAACGATAAGAATGTTACTATCTTACTAGTAAGAATTCTCTGGAGCGGCTCTACATAACCAGTACTGCGCGAATGAGCCGTTAAGCACTGCATTAAAGAAACGTGTACTAGCATAAATAGCATTAGAAATAGATCGCAGTAATTATGTTCTTTTTTTATTACATTTCTATGCGTGAAAGATCGGGATTTCTCAGTGCAAGAATATTCATAATCGCTAAATATTAATAACTAACTCAGAACACAATAATAACTAACGTTGCGACGTTGAGTCGTGACGTCAACAAAGTGTTGCTGACGTCGACGTCATCCGCCGATAACGTTCAATAAAGCGAATATTTGTTTGCAAAAACATAATTTAAAATGAAATAAATAGATTATTTAACTGCTGAGATCGATTATTGGGTAATCCTTCACTTGATGGTAGACGTGCTTTGTTTTTTCACTCACTCGCGCGCGCTCGTTCGTGAAAAGAACCACACGTCTACCACTCGTGAAGGATTTCCCTATAATCGATCCCAGTAGTTAAATAATCTCTATTTATTTGTTTTGATTTTATATTTCATGACATATTTACATTTTGTCGCAATTTTTATAAAAACTACTGGTATCTATGAAAAACACAGCATGTATGATTATTGCTTTTACAATTTTGTTAAAACTGTGAACTATGTGGAATATATCATGCGTTTAAAAAAACAATAGCTTACGTGGAATGTCTGCTCACTAGTATTAAAGGAACAACTGTCTTTTTTATTGTAACATTTTAGTCTGTTGAACGACGAGTTATCGTAGGTACCCGTGTTTCATCACGATGAATGGAGTGATACCGTAATCAATCAAGCGTGGTTTCCGACGATGGCGACGAGTATGTTAGTTAACGTTAACGTCAAGAATATATTTTGCTGAACTATCAAGAGCCAACGCGGTACTCATTGTGATTTTTGGGGATATGCACACAACTTACAGATATGATATATTTGAAATATAAACATGTATTATTCTGCCGCGATTACCACCTCCTTAAAAAATCTTGAATTAATAACTTACGATAGTCCGAGATTACAATATCGCTAAATCTACAAAACTTCTTGTGTTTAATATTTCAGATGTAAATCTCTCCCTACCAAAATGTTCTTCTTCTCAACGTTTTGGTGCTTAATCCACATATATCAATTTTGTAGTTTCAAGTATCACATATAAGAAATGTGGGTCGTTGGGAATAACAGAAATGGGTGAAACTATCTAGAAAACTAGAGATTTTTATCTAACCTATGCCGAACGAGATAAATTAAAAAGTTAGATGTTTGCAATATGAAACAATGTGTCCATATTCTGTGAAAACTGTTATAGTTAAACGTAAACCATGTATTCCTTATATTATAATTATTTTCTAATGAATATTAAGGAAACATTTGGTGTAATTGACCTTATGATTCAGTGTAAAGTTAACAACAGAAATGAATATTAATATTATATGTGTGTAAATGACAAGGACATTAGCAAAATAAGTTTTGATAGAAAAATTATATTAATTACGTAAAGATATGCATTAATGAATGAATGAATGAGCGAGTGGAGTGATTGAGTTCGTGTGTGAGTGCCTGCGCGCGTGCTTGGGTGCGTATGTGCGTGCGTGCGTTCGTTCGTTCGTGTGTGCGTGCATGCGTTCGTGAGTACGTGCGTGCGTGCGTGCGTGCGTGCGTGAGTGAGCGAGCGGGCGAGCGAGCGTGAGTGAGTGAGTGAGTGAGTGAGTGAGTGAGTGAGTGAGTGAGTGAGTGAGTGAGTGAGTGAGTGAGTGAGTGAGTGAGTGAGTGAGTGAGTGAGTGAGTGAGTGAGTGAGTGAGTGAGTGAGTGAGTGAGTGAGTGAGTGAGTGAGTGAGTGAGTGAGTGAGTGAGTGAGTGAGTGAGTGAGTGAGTGAGTGAGTGAGTGAGTGAGTGAGTGAGTGAGTGAGTGAGTGAGTGAGTGAGTGAGTGAGTGAGTGAGTGAGTGAGTGAGTGAGTGAGTGAGTGAGTGAGTGAGTGAGTGAGTGAGTGAGTGAGTGAGTGAGTGAGTGAGTGAGTGAGTGAGTGAGTGAGTGAGTGAGTCTGTCAGTCAGTCAGTCAGTGTAAGTGAGTCAGTGAGTGAGTGAGTGAGTGAGTCAGTGAGTGAGTGAGTGGGTTTGAATGATGGAATGAACAGCAAACGAAGGAAAGAACGACGGAACGAATAAATAGAACACATTTCAAAATTGTATGTTTCTATAAATCACCCGTAACTAATGGAGTTAGACGTAATATGACATCAGGTTCAAGATTTAACACGCTATATATAAAACATATGTAACATGTGGTTTCAGAGAATATGTTTTGTAAGGACTCTTTGCATATATAAATATAAGGAAACATGTGAAATCGCTATACAAGGGACATTGTTTGAATATGCTTGAAGGTCCAAGCAGATATCTGTTCTGCAGCTCTTGAGGAAACTAAAGATGTCTTAAGATATAAACTATCTTTAGTAATGGCGGCCATCTTGGATGTCGCATTGACCTTATTTTAAAAACAACTTGAAAATCAATGATATCAGGATCACCCATGTGAAGTTTGGTCAAAAAAACTGTTTCTTAGAAAAGCCCTTTAAAGTGAAAAAAATAAAAATACAATGAAATAAAAACAACAACTTCGTCTTGCATGACAAATGGCGGAGAGATGGAAGATGAGCGGACGGACAGACGGACAGACGGACGCACAACAAAGAGTGATTACTGTATACTAGTTCATATCTGAGCCTTTCTCTAAGCATATGGCTCATGTGTGATATTACGCGAAAGTTGATTTGTAAATAAACAAGAAATACGATTTTTTAAATATTTTTCATTTGTTTTTCATTTAATTCGTGTGAAACGGAGGCATGAACGTTGACCTGAATTTACTCCTGTAACATCCAAAAGCAGGACAACGGTGAAGGCAAGTAAATACTCTTTCGCGTGATACATGTCTCTATGATACTTTCAAAATGTTGGGGGCTTGTTTATTGTATCAAATTGCTTTGTATCCTGGGTTTTTCTGCACTGTTAAGTATAACAGAGACTGTCATGCCAATATTTCATATAGTTGTTACTTTCATAAAAATGGATTCGCCAATTATTGTAGTTTTTAGATCATCCAAAACACATTTGTTCACTTTCAAAAACAACATAGTCAATTTGAATATAGCTTTTAGAATGTGTTTTTAAGTAGTTTGTAATTATGGTTCAACATTTGCCTTTACTTTGATATTATAAAACAGTTATACAAACGTATATAATCACAGATATGCCAACAGCCAAGACACACTCCCGCTATGAGTTTACGAAACATATACATGTATCCTAGAAGAGTTACTAGTGGTATCAAGTATAAAGCATTGCATGCTTTCTCAATCTATCTCCATCATTCCTGTTCAGAACATCAAACAGGCAGGACGTGTTGCGGCCGTCCGGAGCAAGGTGACCCTGCAACACGTGCCGCTGTTTGGAATCTTCCCAACGTGGTTATGGTGGGAATCTAAAACCACGCTGCGGAAACATATTATGCTGTACATATGTTTTTAACCAACGATATTTTTAACGTGGTTCTGAAGAGGGGCGAGTGATAATCATCTACTAAAAACGACCGTCACCGAGATACAACTTGTCACTGCAATCTCCCGCAGGAGACAAGGGAACTTACGGCATCACCACGGGCACCGACGTTGGATAAACCCTAGGAGATCTATACTAGTCGTATGATGTATGGCTACCAGAGGGTCCTGAAATTACCATCATACGATGGTGTGGATAACTGAGGAGCCATTACCATCAGGGACACGGGCTTTACGAGCAGCAGAATTGACATACTTGGGACACAATTGGCGCGTCTAATCTCCTGCCTCCTGATTGGCTAAAACGATTTTGATCCGGCAATCGGATTGACCTAGTCACAATTCTGCAGGCAATCCGATTGGCCAAAATCTTCTATTGAAACTACGATCTACTTGGACTTTAATTTTCTATAGACTTTCAACGAGGGATTCTACACTAACGTGCCACAAACTCTAATCTACTGCTGCTATCAACGATAATCTGCTTTGGACGAGAGATACCAGCCTCCGCAATCTTCTATAGAAAAGCTCGCTAAAATGCGTCATGCAATACAGCGAGGGTAAATAAAAACGTCTACCTATCTCACATTAGTGTACGACATTTGCAGTAACTTTGATATTATCAAATACGTATCCCGAACATTATACTGATAACACGTTTCAGGAACAGTGTTTACAATCGTGCAGATATTTTATCTGTACTGTCAAAACTGGAAATGCAGTTTATCCTCAAAATTCCAACGAAACCTAGATTTCCTTCGGATTTGTTGACCAGATGGTTTATATAAGTAACAAAGTAAACATCAAAGGTTTAATATAGTTGGTATGACTCGGAAGTGAGCAAAAGTTAACACAATGGGGGGTATCTATATAATTGTTGTATTAAATGCGTGTTTTTGGCAGGATTCTTCTGGGGAATCTTATACCTCTGGTTCGACTTTTGCATATTTACTTTTACAATGTGTTGTATTATGTTTGGAAATATAATCTTATTTAACAAAAACATAAATATATAAATTCTAAAACAAACACACACACACACACACACAACAAAACTATATAATTTAACGGTATAATACGCGTTTAGCACATAAATATGACAGAACAGGCGAAATAGCCAAGTGCTACCACAGGCATTCATTACGATAATATAGAAGGATATAGAAAAGAAAAGAATAAGTTATAGTCTAATATAGATATATATATATATATATATATATATATATAAGCCAAGTCAGAATCTAATTTCACACTCATTTTTCCGTATTTTATTTTTGTACCATTTTACTGTTCTCTCAACGATTGGGTCAGATGTACATTATTCTTCGTTTCTGCAACATTGCTTTACCTAAATATGTCCTACCGACTAAGATATTCGTCATCGATTATCGAAATTCGTGAAATTGCGTGATGTTTTCTTCGCGGTCACGTCACAATGACGGAGTACACCGACCTGCATCTTTTACCTTTGCCTGATTGGCCAATATTATAAACTCATATATACATTAGATACATATACACTAGAGACATATACATCCTAGTCATATCTAACATAGCGTATGCGTTCTCACTATATAAAACAATGCCAACGTTTAGGTATTAAATACGCAAGGCCAGTGGAAGTTTCAGAAAGCCCGTCTGAAAAGGACCTTAAGCCTACCGATTCTAAAACATATTTCGAAGAATCTACGGAGGAACACATACAAGTGTGTGCTGGTGATGCTCCAAGGAATCGACCAAATATGCAACCAAATGGAGAGTTAAATTATTCAAAGCTAACTAAACACAATTAGTTGTTTTTTTAGCTTCCAAGCGATCTATTTGTGTTGTTTACATGTTGCTATGAGAGATGTTACTATAAATAATCCCACAATAAGTAACCCGTTCATCGATTGGATACGCCGAGGAAGTGCGCAACGGAAAAATTATCCAAAAGCACTGTTTGGTTGAAAGATTAGCCTAATAAAATTGGCTCTTATACAGATTAGCTGCCAATGCTCGCCATATAAGAAAAAAATGAAAAAGAGAATTATGCGTGTATTTTGACACACTAGTTGACAGATGTATTCATTAGCCAGCCATTATTCAATGCAACTATCATGGGCAATCTTTCATCTAGTTTTTATGAAGATCAACATCTCAAAATGAAAAATAAACCAATAATGAAGTATAATTTATTTATTTATTACGTAGGACTATATATACAATTGTCAACATAACAAATTCAAGGAAATAAGCCAATTAAATTTACTGAAGCAATGATGCTAGTAAAACTGGTTAAAACAATATCAGGAAGTAAATTTGAGAAACTTCAGCAGTATCTAGTTTCTTTGTTCAAATTGTTGTTTGTTGCATAAAAAATCACCAGCATTTACTACTGGTTTTACTACTCTACTCAAAACTCTGGGGTGTGCTTAGGCCACTATTAAATAATTTCTAGATTCTCAACATAATTTTGTATAACGTTGGCAGGGTAACATAAAAAAAAAAAATCTTTCGTTTTTTTGTTTTATCTGAAATTGCAGTCATTTCATGAAATTTGACATCAAACAGACAATACAATTTGTTTGGGATGTCGAAAAAATTCAGACAGACATGGGATGATGAAAATTTAGCAATGTTTATTGCATCATATATTAAAATTTAAAATTATGGTAAAAAAAAGTTTGTTTTCAATTGGCAAAAATCCCATATTATGTTTTATATGACCACAATCAAGGTTTTTAAAAAAAATATGGAAATTAACAAGGCATCACCATGTTGAACCCGAGAGAGGATTCCGTCTTCCTTTGCATAGTTACAAAGTATAGGCCTTGGTTCCTGCATTCCTATGTACCTTTCTCCTCTCTCTGGGGTGGCTCTAAATAACCTATACTGTGTTGATGAGCCGTTAAACAACATTCATTTAATTGCATAGTTATTACAGTAGTGTATTACAATATAAATGCAATGGGTTGGTAACAAATCCCCAACTCGTTATGTTGTTTAAATTAAATAAGTGATTTCATATTGGTCGATTTATACACAGGAACTGGTCACTTTTAATTTTTGCCCTCTATTATTATAATTATCTATAAAGGAGATGATCGGGAAATTTTGGAAAATGCTGGTGTTCTTTTTCAGAGGCCAAGCAGAGTTCGAAACAATCTCAATTACATGCACATTATATACTGTCATGTGCAGCAATGAATTTCCTATCCAACAATACCTTTTTTTCTACGATCCCTTGTAAATTCGCTGAGCTATCCGAGTTCAAAGTCACCAAAGTGCAATTTGATACTGCTCGTCGTTTGTCTATGTCCCCTATGTAAACAAATAAATTTAAATGAATTTTACCGAAAATCAGGTGTCCGTTAATTTCGGCGCAGTATTCCAGCTTCAAATCACAATCAATTCACTAACGTAAAGCACCGATACGTAAATAAATCCATATTTTATCAGTTTGCATACGTAAATCAATCCATATTTTATCAATTTGCATAGTCCGTAACACGAGAAAGTCACATAACAACGAGTATTTCGCCACTTGTTATCGGCACTAGCAGACTTTACAAATAAAACTGCCATTTTTAAATGATTTACGGGGCCGAATGACGTCATAATGCGAACCTAGCAGCTAGGGTAAAAAAAAAAAACTTTTTAAAATTATTCTTGAATATATTATTAAATACGTTTGTGCTTCTCCATAACACTATTATAATAGTGTTATGGATAAGCACAAACGTATTTTCTAATATATTCAAGAATAATATTAAAAGGTAAAATACTTACCATAGCTGTTAGATTCGCATTATGACGTCATTCGGCCCCGTAAATCATTTTAAAATGGCGGTTTCATTTGTAAAGTCTGCTAGTGCCGATAACAAGTGGCGAAATACTCGTTGTTATGTGACTTTCTCGTGATAAGGAATATGTAAACTGATAAAATATGGATTTATTTACGTATCGGTGCTTTACGTTAGTGAATTGATTGTGATTTGAAGCTGGTATACTGCGCCGAAATTAACGGACACCTGATTTTTGGTAAAATTCATTTAAATTTATTTGTTTTATTTGTTTACATAGGGGACATAGACAAACGACGAGCAGTATCAAATTGCACTTTGGTGACTTTGAACTCGGATATCTCAGCGAATTTACAAGGGATCGTAGAAAGAAAGGTATTGTTGGATAGTAAATTCCTTTCTGCACATGTTAGTATAAGTGAGCGTGTAACTGAGATTGTTTCGAACGTCTGCTTGACCTCTGAAAAAGAATACTAGCATTTTCCAAAATATCCCGATCATCTCCTTTATAGATAATTATAATAATAGAGGGCAACAATTAAAAGTGACCAGTTCCTGTGGATTTATAGTCCAAGTCTGTCCGAAGACCAATAACTCGGACAATATGAACATACTAGTAATGACAATAACTTCCACTAGTAGGTTTTAATTTAAATAAACTCATTTTAATACGATTTTCACTCCTTTTTAGGTTGATAAGCGAGTGTGAACGACTTCACCTAAAGCTCGTATTGGCGAGCTTGTTCATACGGGCCGAGTTTATTCATATTGGCCGATTTTCGGTTCGTATTGGCCGAGTTTGTGTCGCATTATCTCTAGAGTTTCAAGTAAAACGTTTCAATCATTTAAACGAGGCTAATATAGGTTATATAATAAATTGTTACAGTAAACCTCTTGGAAATGTTCTATTTTATCTGCAATGGATATCTATAACATTTTCTGTTATCATATATCTAGTCCATTCAACAGGTAAAGCTTATTGTAAACCATATAAGCATCATGGTTACATTAAGGCAATATGCTAAATTTTAGTGGCTACTATAACAGTTGATGTTGACAGTGAAGTTTGGGTTTTACATATTAGCTCCTTGCAGTTGAAACAGTCCCATAAGTCCTAGTTGAGTTGATGACAATGATTGTAACTTTACTGTTCTGTTATTTTTATTCCAGGTTGTCATTGGATCATGATGCAAGCATGTATCTGCTGAATCAAACGGTGGGACAGAGGCAGACGCTGAGCTGACGCACTGGAGATTGATGACGGAATGCCGACAGAGCAATCAGTCAGACGAATTGGATGGAGGCAATGACACCTGCAAGAGAGCAGCACCTGTTGCCTTTCGTTTCTATGTGTTGCTCATCCCTCTCCTCTGATCCACAGATGGGCCAGCAATATATGATTGCAATGATTTTTCATTCATGTGCCCAGAAACAGACATTATGTTCGCTGCGGTCATACCTTCATTTCCAAGGACTGTGCAGCATGTAGCAAGGACACAATGGTTTGTGTAACGGATGCTTAACTTTGCATCTATTGATATGTTGTCACTCATCATCCGGGAGAGTTTGTTGTGGCCTAATGGCACTTTAGACTACCAAAAGGGACTATCATCATTTACTACTTTGGTCAAAGGCCTTTGGAACAGGTTGTTACATTCTGGATTTAACTTAGACACATACTTTGTGAAACTTAATACAGGGCAGTTTATTGTGTCATCCTTTGTTTCATACATTCTGTTATATGTGTTTTATTCTCGCGAGTC
Source organism: Cyrtodaria siliqua (assembly GCA_037043455.1). Classification (NCBI taxonomy): domain Eukaryota; kingdom Metazoa; phylum Mollusca; class Bivalvia; order Adapedonta; family Hiatellidae; genus Cyrtodaria; species Cyrtodaria siliqua. Next base: position 113,922 of record JAWPHD010006146.1, on the reverse strand, counting down.
AACACCATGATGTGTTTTATCTACTTCGTTGAATGTTTTACAAATATATTTGCAACCCTGTGCATCAACTTTATTTACACTGTCCTGTTCGTATTGGCCGAGTTTGTGTCGCATTGTCTCTAGAGTTTCAAGTAAAACGTTTCAATCATTTAAACGAGGCTAATATAGGTTATATAATAAATTGTTACAGTAAACCTCTTGGAAATGTTCTATTTTATCTGCAATGGATATCTATAACATTTTCTGTTATCATATATCTAGTCCATTCAACAGGTAAGGCTTATTGTAAACCATATAATCATCATGGTTACATTAAGGCAATATGCTAAATTTTAGTGGCTACTATAACAGTTGATGTTGACAGTGAAGTTTGGGTTTTACATATTAGCTCCTTGCAGTTGAAACAGTCCCATAAGTCCTAGTTGAGTTGATGACAATGATTGTAACTTTACCGTTCTGTTATTTTTATTCCAGGTTGTCATTGGATCATGATGCAAGCATGTATCTGCTGAATCAAACGGTGGGACAGAGGCAGACGCTGAGCTGACGCACTGGAGATTGATGACGGAATGCCGACAGAGAAATCAGTCAGACGAATTGGATGGAGGCAATGGCACCTGCAGGAGAGCAGCACCTGTTGCTTTTCGTTGCAATGTGTTGCTCATCCCTCTCCTCTGATCCACAGATGGGCCAGCAATATATGATTGCAATGATTTTTCATTCATGTGCCCAGAAACAGACATTATGTTCGCTGCGGTCATACCTTCATTTCCAAGGACTGTGCAGCATGTAGCACGGACACAATGGTTTGTGTAACGGATGCTTAACTTTGCATCTATTGATATGTTGTCACTCATCATCCGGGATATAAACATTAACAGTATAGTTAAATGCATCAATCCTGGTGTGGATTGCTCTCTATATGTTGACGACTTTGTTATATGTTATCGTGCAAAAAAAAAGAACAATATTGAGAGACAACTGCAACAATGTCTGAATAAACTTCAGACCAGGTCGGATGAACATGGTTTTAAATTTTCTAAATCTTAAACTAATTGTGTGCACTTTTGTCAACTACGTAAACATCATGAAGACCCTCATCTAACACTGGTTGGGTCACCAATACCACTAGTGGATGAAACAAAATTCCTTGGTCTTATTTTCGACCGTAAATTGACGTTTATACCACACCTCAAATACTTGAAGGCCAAGTACTTTTACAACTTTATAGATCTCTTATCAGATCCGAGCTGGACTACGGCTCATATTTAGCCTCCACAAACCCCTACTCAGCCACACCACCCCAGTACTGAAGTTATTAGAATTATCCATAACTTAATTCCATCTAGTTTAGCCATAAATGGATCGAAGTATTATAAAAACACATTAACACATGTAAAGGCTCTTATATCGTAAGAATGGTAAGAATGTATTCGGTCCATATACAAGATTATGGACTGCCCAGGTGTATGCACTGCCCAGTCCATGAACTTGCTTATGGACCGAATCACCATAGTACAGTGTACATGTACACTATTTGTTGCATTATTATTAAATCTTACTAAATTTTCATTATTTGTTACACTATTATTAAATCTTACTAAATTTGTAACAAAATTATACATATATATATATATATATATATAAATATGAAAGGGGGTCTTTGCAAACTGCTGGTATGTAAATTTGACTCATTAATTTAAATAAAAGTTGCAATGGTTATGCATGTTTACATATGAAGTATGGTCTAGGTTTACGTCTAGGGTCTTGATAAGACTTACTGTTTACAACGCATTGTTTTAAATCTAGGTAAAATGCGTAAGCTATGTTATATTGCATAACTTCCATCTATTTAAGAAATAAAATATTTCCAGCGGGTTTATATTGTCCAAGATATAAACCTGGTGGGCGGGACTTGAATACCATCGATACCAAGGGCCGCATGTTTCGATGATCCTCAAGTCCCAACCACCAGGTATTTAACTGGGACAATATATACCCGCTAGAAATATTTTACTTCTTATCTAACATAGCCAATTGTGAATTATTTAGCTATAAATGGACCGATCTACTTGTAAATACTGGTAATTTAAAGGGATTTTTTTTTTTAATTTTAACCAGAAATTATTACTATCACCCATTTATTGGCAACGCATTAGCTAAAGCAATGTTTTATGAATACTGAGTTCTGCTCAACCCGGGGCTAGATGGCGTGAGCGGTAGATAGCATATTTCACTACCGTCTCAATCAAACCGAGACTGCAATATTTCGTATATGTCGTGTTCGTCCGTTTCCAAAGGTCCACTCTCATCCTCTTTTTTAAACATAAATTGCTGTACTGTTTAAATGTCGTAAATGTAAAATTTCAATACGGAGTCGCATATCTGTCAATAATTTAATATGTCTTTAATTGGGACAAACGGCAATCTTTTATATTTTGAGGCAGCTGGGAATTAAAAATGTATTTGCTATCACTTGATAATACACCTAGCTGGTTGCCCTAGGTAGGCCTGTGAAAAATATATATTTTTCGTCGGTTTACATTATCCCAGATAAATATATTTTTGTCAAAACTTAACTATCATTGAAATTATACATTTGGATAGATGTTGTTTCAAGGGCTGGCGTGGCTCGGTGGGTAGAGTGGCGGATTTGAAACCGGAGGCCCCGGGTTCAATCCTCCGTGGTGCTACTGAGTTTTGTCGGTGTGTCCTTGGACAAGACACTTTCCCTTAGCCTCGTCCGTCGGATGGTGACGTAAACTTGGCGGTCTCGTGTATCGGTCTATCCTCCGAGCACGTTAAAGAACAATAGGAACCTATTCGATAATAATACCTATGTATCCTTCCCCTCTTTCTGATGCGGCTCTAAATAACTATACTGTGATGATGAGCCGTTAAACAACATTCAATTTAATTCAACGTCTTTTGTCAATGCCAGAATCGAAACGTTATTTTCTGAGAATAGTAGGTACTAGTAAAACATTCTATGATCTAGCAAACCCGGATTTTAGTTTTGTATTTTTTTTAGTTTTCGGTCAAAACTCTATTTAAAAAAAAACTAGGAATGGATGAGCACAGTTACACCTGTTACATGTTTTTTAACGTTATTCAAATTTGTTTGAATGTTATGTCACTGCAAATCACTTGTCTGTTTGCAATTAAGTGCTTTAAATTATTTTTTTCATTTGTATAATATGATGTTGTTTGTTGTAGTCCACAAATGTGCCTCAATAACACATTTTAATTCAGCTATGAAAAAAGTCATAGTAGTACATGTTATGAATAATATAACATATTATTTTACCTGTTTATCTGCGTTTCAAATTCCTGTTCAGTCCAACTAAGACAACACACAGTGGGTCTCATGAACTGTCATGATCTAGTCGGCTTGCTCCTTCGTTCAGTCGTTGTCAGTTTAGGTAGATGCGTTTCTAACTTTCTATCTTTTCTCTCTCTCTTTCTCTCGATAAGTTTCGGCCATATTTTCAGCGGAAAACAATGTCAATTTAAAAAATACAGTACACCAAGAGTGTGACATAAAATGTTTAAAATATCCATGCCATTATATTCGAATATACTTAAAAGATAACGGTTTTTCGTGTTTTAGTCGACGAAATTTGTAAAAGAACGTCGCCAATTGTTTTTACTTCCGCCTGGTTAGATGAAGCTCAGCCGTTGGTTAATGAATGTTTTTGAGGAGAATTTAAACTGTTCAACGTTATGAGGCCTACAATTTTTAAAAAAACAAACAAAAAAATAACATAGTTAGCAGTGTTAGATAAGAAATAAAAAAACTTCTAGCTGGTATATATTGTCCCAGATCAATACCTTTTGGTTGGGACTTGAAGATCATTGAAACTGCGAGCCTTCGGCCCTTGGTTTCGAAGATCTTCAAGTCCCGCCCACCAGGTATTGATCTGGGACAATATATACCAGCTAGAAATGTTTAATTTCTTAATATATATACAACAGAGCCGTATATTGTAACACTAGAAATACATATTGTTCTCATTCAACCTCTGTTTGATATACAACTTCTAAAACTTCGGAAAACATGTCGAATAAGCATTTATAATGTAATGTACGTTGAGTGATGCTGATTCGGTGACTACTGTCAACATATCCTACCAAAATTACCACTCAAACTAAGACCGCAATGGATTGCAGACGATGCAAATGAAGAAGCAACAAATAACATCATGTAAACCTCCTCACTTTATTGTAACCAGTTTAACATTTGTGCCATCATTTCATTATCGATAAAAACACTATATTGCGTGTGTTGACTTAATTACACTCAACTGAGAAACCTTTAATAATTTTTATGCAAATAGTAGTAAAACAAGATATTAATATCTTGAATAATGTAAACCCACCCTCAGTCACACACATATACACATTGGTACGATCACTCGTCACGTCACACATATGCCGACAACAACTATTTCAGCTAAAAATAATCATTTTATTATTATCAGGCTTCAGTTAATAAATACTGAACTTTTTCAGTATTTATTAACTGAAGCCTGATAATGATACCTTGGAAGCAACAAACACAAACAAGAGATAAAAATAGCAGACTCGCTTTTATTGAGTCTGTTCATGAGAGTTAATGCAGAGTGCAACACCTCCCACGTCTCCTAGCACCGGCTTAAACGATATTCTACTTTAAAGTCACAAAGACTGGGCTTGCTGATCCCAAAGGATCAGTAAATGATATTAAGTCGGGGCAACTTTTTACGGCTGCCACACATCATTAAAACAAACGCTAGTGTGAATGTCAATAAATACTGTAAAGGGGATCACTTGGAAGCAACAAACACAAACAAGAGATAAAAGTAGCAGTCTAGGTTTTAACAAGATTTATTTAAAAGAGTATAACCTAAGAGAATTTCTCTATGGTAAATGTAACAAAGGCTATTTATGAGGTGTACAGAATATAAACGTTGCGGGTTTGGTTTTATTTAATTCCAGTTTATGTGTCATGAAGAAAATTGTCCTTCGGGGAAGCTCTCTTTAACCTTGATTGTTATATAGTGTACAGCAGAGCCCCGGAAAATGATGTGAAAAAATAACCGGTCGTACTATCAATATGACCACCTGCACGGTCAAATGCCGCCACCCACACGGACATTCCCGTCGTTAGTTTCAGTATCGCCATGTTTCCGCCTTGGTCATTATGTCTTTGTTCTAAGCCTTCAGCCACAGCATCTTCTTCATTATAACCATCGACCATTAACTCCAGGTAGATTTCATCGTCGCCATACTGGCCAACGAAGAAGGAAAACAAGTAAACACCGCTAAATGGGACAGTGAAAACTCCGGTATGATTGTTGTAGGCACCGCCGTCATTAAGAAGCACCTTGTTGAATACGATCGTCTGGCCAATGCCAATGTTATACTGGAAATGGTCGAGGAGGGATGTAAATGCGATTCTTGTCTCAACATCAGCTGGAGGAGTAATAAATAAACAATGACAATTAGATACTTATGAGTGGCAAAAATGCTATCTTTAAGTGTAATACATTTTGAATATAATGACTGGTCCAATCCATTCGTTTTTTTTTCAGTCAAGATTAACTATTAAACGAGTAATATATATTAAACGCTAGGCAAATTGACACATATTACCAGTTTTTATAAAGGGTTAATCTTGTACTCGCTGTACAGACATGTCTATTATCTCTTATTTTTTTCTATCGTGACTTTGCTACTTACTTCTCCTTCTTGGTATATCATATGACAAGCCGAACTGATCTTATGTTTATTTTATTATATGCAAATGTTAAACAGAGTATGACATTACAAAGTTGGAAATCGACGAACAAACTGTCGCAAGATGACACTAGTGGTTGGGCCTAACTCAGGAAAGAATCAGTGTCAGTGACTGCATTTACATAAGTGTAATGCATATATATACAATTATCAAGAAAAACAAGCGAATACACAGATGAAATATGAAAAAGACTGTTTTCATGAATGTTTAATACGTTCGTAGTATTATCACAAATACTGAATGTGTCGACTGACTATATGTGACACTAAAGTGTTGTTGAAGTTACAACAATGTTGATGATCACAAACGTTACACAGAATGATGCGCGAGAGCTCATGAATATGATGCGCGACTCCAATGATCAGTAATTGTCACCAAAAGTCTTCTATATGGTTGATGACGCGATGAATAAGATGACGCGATAAATAACCTCCACCGAAGTTGTGGGGGTAAAGTTCCTTCAGTGAGGTCTGATGACGGGCCCACCACGTATCCCGGGGGTTGTTGCTCCTAGGAGAACATGACCATATTGTCCAAGTACGGGGACCGTTTCCACAGCTCGTTCAGTTTCGTACTGGTTTTAGTTTACTCGTGATGGGTTGTGTGTCAAAGGGGAGACACCGACTGTTTGCAGTTGACTCGTTATGGATCATGAGTGTGAGTGATGACACAGTGTTTTAATATAGATATAAAACTCGAACAGGAAAAGCAGCATTCAAGGATGACAGTCAACCACAAACACACACAGAGACAAAGAACAAATTTCAAAATGAATGAAAGGCCAAACAAGACATCGCAAACACAAAAGGGTGACAATAGGGTTACCGCCTTGGAACGGTCAACGCGTTAAAAGAAATATAAAAAGATCGGACAGGGAAAGTAGCATTCAAGGAGGACAGTCAACCACAAAACACAGAAACAAACATGCAAACAGACAAACAAGAAGGCAAAAGTAATAATAAAAGTAAACGACATCACAAACACAAAAGGGTTGACAATAGGGCTACCGCCTTGGAACGGTCAGTGGCAAAGTATGCCACTGGGGGTTTAAACCGGTTCCAGGGTGCACCAAAAAAATAGTATGATAATGGACCTTTAAAAACGGCCGAGCACGACACATACGAAATATTGCAGTCTTGGTTTGATTGAGACTGTTCAAGAGCGGTAGTGAAATATGCTAGCTACCGCTCACGCACTCTAGCCCCGGCTTGAGCAGAACTCAATATTCATAAAATCAATATTACACAATTTTAACCATCCCGAAGATGGCATGCATACGGCGGTGGACATGGAGTTAATGCGTCCCGATGTCGTACGGCGTATGGTCTCAGTATCTAATAAAATGAAATGCCCCGAAGAGCGAAATAAACATAATGAAATTTAGTTAAGAGCAGCGGTTATGAAGCCTGCGTATCACAAGTAACAGCCAAAAGACTAAATTAAAAAGCAGACAACATATCCTATAAGTGGTTAAACAATACCCAGAGCCTTTTATCGGCCGGAGTAGTGGAACCACCGAATCAAGAAATAAGTAAGAAAACAAAAGAAATTGAAAATGTACCACCGATAACTAAATATAAGTATCGGGCTCAGCGATCTCCAAAGATCGAATGAATAACAGTACTGATTGCAACCGCAGGGAGACGTTTTACTGCCGCCACACTGCACAAGCAACGCCACTGTGCTATAAAAAAAAGAGTATGATAATGGACCTTTGGAAACGGCCGAGCACGACACATACGAAATATTGCAGTCTCGGTTTGATTGAGACTGTTCATGAGCGGTAGTGAAATAACCTCACACTTACCCTACTGTCATCCCATTAAACAGGACAGTGTAAATAAAGAAATCCCCGCCATGACCTAATCTCTAACCAACACGGCAGCATCAATAGGCAATATAAATAAAACACAAATATGCTCGTGTAAATATAATACAAAAAAAGCAATAGCCTAGAAAGTGGCAATGAAGGTACTCAATGACTTGGCAGAAGCCAGAGCAATAAGAGAATAAACCATTAAGGGCACGACAAAAACAAACGCCACCGTCCCAATGGGCTTTAGGTAGGCGTCATCTTAAGGTCCACAGCCTGTCCGGTCATCGTACAATTAAAGATAGTATAAAAGTGATCATAACCAAGAATCTTACGAAGTTTATAAATCACATCACCATAGAAGTCAGGTTGTGATAGTCCTTGTCGCAGAAGAGTCCTTAAGTTACTTTTATAATTGGAAAGAAGATCAGGGTTACGATAATAACATTTTGCAAAGATTTTACGAAGTTTATAGTAACGGTAACCCTGATTTAGTAGCTTTTTAGTTATACAAAGATTACGAATATTAAAGTCCTCAACCCGAGCACAAGCTCTTGAAAAGCGAATAAGTTGAGACACATACACCCCATAAGAAGTAGCTCGGGGAACATCCCCATCCAAGTGGGGGTAATTAACAATGTCAAAATTAAAATCATCTCTCTTGTCATAGATTTTGCTAATTATTTCACAATTTTCAATCGAGAGATCTAAATCAAGAAAAGAAACGTTATTATCAAATATATTAGCTTAAGTTGACGCGTGACAAGTTTTGAATGGCAGTGGAAGACACATACGGATTGTAGCTGACGCGGGATGGGTTTTGAATGGCAGTGGAAGACACATATGGTTTTTAGTAGACGAGTGATGGGTTTGTGCGTACGAGTGATGATATATACCGGTTTTAATTGACGCGTGATGGGAAGGGAGACAACGCTGCTTTCAAGTGATGCGTGATTGGTTTTGAATGGCAGATGAATACACATACGGTCATTAGTTGACGCGTGATGGGTTTGTGCGTGCAATGGAATATATATACCAAATTTAATTGACGCGTGATGGGAAAGGCGTATTTTTGTTCTATTTTAACGGCTCTTTGTTGTCCAATATGCATATTTGCCATTAATGAGTAGACAACAATCATGTATTTGAGTATTTGTAACATTTCCATCTATGCATATTCATAAGAAATACTCTCGTTAAAAAAATAGAAATGTCCAAAGTACTAAAATAGAATATAAAGTGTCTTTCTTTACAACATTTTGAATTGATTTCGGACTAAAAAGTCAAGACAATTATTTGTTTCATACATTTTACCTACATGATTAAATTGATTAAATTGAAGCCGTTATTGTCTAAATTAAGTCGTTTAACGTCTATATTAAATACATGGTATTTGCTCAACAAAGCGAAGTACTTACCTACAAAACGCCTATTGCGCACAAATTGGGATCCAATTAATGACTGCATTTCTTCAATCAGAATTTCCAACTTGGATATCCGTACGTCGTAAGTGTGTTCTTTTTGTTCGGCAACCTTATGTCTGTCAGCAACACCATCGCCTCTGATTGCACTGCAAAATACCACAGTTTCAAAACTTATTCCGAGAAAAACGCTGATTAGAAATAAAACAGTCATGATGCTAACTTATAATGTATCTCTAGTACGCGTTGGTTTTAATGCCGGTATTATATATAATATATGTTGAAAACGAGGACTTATAACATTCCAAAGTGAATAGAAACCTTGTTATCCACGTATAAGCTTAACTATGTCAACAAGTTATTTATTTGCTTTCTGGTCATATTTTATAATAGTTACATCTGAATGTGTACATTAACAATGCTTCAAAATCATTCAACACGTCAACACGTAAAAAAGATATCAGAGGCCGATTTAAGACGTGATTTAAGTTACGTTTAAACAAATATGTGTTATTTTTTTATTTAATATCAAGATTACATTCTGTGTAAACTTAACATTAAATGTTTTATTTACATTTCTGAAACAGAAAACTATTTTTGATAATGTAAGAGCAATATTGTTCGCCTAAACAATATTAACATGGCATACAATGTTTATGTCTGAGTTATTTTACATTATTTTTTGGCAAAAGTAGGCATACAAATCGAACAGGAAATGTAACATGCACAGAACACAGTCAACCAAAAACACAAAACCAACAACAATTACGAGATAAAATAAAAGGCCGCTGGGGGGCTTCAATCAGTTTCTAGATGTACCAAACCTCAATCATACTCTATTGTCATCCCAGTAAATGGAAAAAGTCCATGCCAGTCTATATCCTGTAACAAATTAGGCAGCTTTAACAGGCAATATAAATATAACATAATATGATCATGTATATACATATATAAACGAATAAAATCCTAGAAAATCACATAGCAAATACTCAATCCCTTGGCAGAAGTCAGAGCAAAAATAGTATAAACGATTAGGGCACAACAAGACAATATTAAAGACAAACATTAAACGCTACCTTTCTTTCAGGATTTAGGTAGAAGTCATCTCTAAAATGCAGTGCGTTGCAAAATAATAGGGTCATAACCTCTTTTAACAATAGGCTTTGTTATTTTCATATATATGTTGTTATTTTGTATGACTTGTTGCAATTATTTATCTTGCAAGTCCACCATTAAATCAGCTGTTAATGGTAGATTGTTTAATGTATGTCTAACTTCAAATGTTAATTGACGGACTATTCACGTCATTTATATTCTGACTTGAAATGCACCACGTTGCGGTATACAATATGTTGGACAAACAGGTCGATCCTTAAAAGTTCGATTTCGTGAACACAAATATAATGCGAGTAATCCTAAAAAGTTAAAAAATTACTTGTACCAACACTTTCGTCAGTCAGGTCATAATTTTAATTACGTAACTGTTCAACCGGTTGAATATATATTGTTTGATAATGATGCTACTAAAAGCTTCAAAATAAAAGCTAGACATATTGCAGAATTTAAGTGGATGAAAAAATTACAGACACCTTATCCACTAGGCCTTAATGACAATATTTATCAAGAAGGAAATATTTCTAAAGATCCTAATATTGACATTTTTTCTATATTTTCTATTCGAAAGCGTAAATCTAGGTCTCATGGTCTTAGGCGTAATGGTAACATCAAACGTAAATCACGTGTAAATTTTTCTGTCGCTGATTTACATACTATTTTTTATACAGTCTGGAAAGCACTCTATGCTTTCAGGGCTTACCTCTTTGTCCATTTCTTCACTAAAGTTGATCGACGAAGAAGCAGACAAAATGTTCATTCGTACAGATCCCTTGTATAGCACTGCTTCCATAGTTCAAAGCTATACACAACATGTTCTCCGACCCCATATTGACAAGGAGTCTGATCACGTCAGGCATTTTCTAAAACTACTAAATATTAATAAAGGTATTGATTTCATTGACATGCCTAGTATTTTTCGGGATACTCATGTAGTTGATTCTATCCCAAAATATTTCAAAAATTCCGAAAGTCCTGAATTTGTTATAAATATAAAAAGCCTATTAGAAATATTATTTTCAACTACAATAAAATAGTTTCTGACCTTGATATAGTACATAATACTCCTAAGGAATGTGAATGCAACACATCAACATTTTGCTATGCTCCAGCAGGTCATGTCATCACTGGTAGATTTGATATTGTTGATAAGCGTATCGGCATTTGTTTTCGAAAGGTCCTAAATATAGATTAACTTCAACTATTGATTTTAATGCCTGTCGTGCCCAGATCGCCCACTCCATTGAAGATTTTAGTATAAAATGGTGTCGTAGAGAACATGCGGACCCAAACTCGCTTTCTACTTGGAAAAAGTCAATTCTTAAAATTATAGATACACGTATTAACTTTTATAATGCTAACCCCTCTTTACTTCCTCCGAGACCTAGGTTTTCCTTTCGTTATTTAAAATCGGGAATTCAGGAGTTTCATAATAAATTTGTTTTAGTTCCTGCAGATAAAGCAGCTAATAATGTAATTATTGTTTGACGCCTACATTACGTCAATGTTTTATCTCTGGAACTCGGCAGCACCAAATCGTATACTCCAGTTAATTCTACTGAGGATGATGTTGTTTCCGCACATATCACTCAGTGCACTACTTTCAAGGCTGGTGTAAACGATAAGCAAAATAAACTGCCTACCATGTACTGGATTCCTAAATTACATAAAAATCCATATAAGGCTCGCTTTATTTCTAATTCTAGTGCCTGCACCACAACAAACATCTCCAAATTTTAACTTCTTGTCTTACTGCCGTTAAAGATCACGTTGAACTATATTGTGATAAAACTTATGAAAACTCTGGGATTAATTTATTTTGGTCTATAAAAAATTCAGGAGACGTTCTGGATAAAATTTTCAATAAAGGTCAAGTTTCATCAATAAGCACTTATGACTTCTCTACACTATATACAACCTTACCATATCACCTTATTAAAGACAAGCTAATTTCTCTTATTCAAAAAACTTTCGCTAGAGAAAATACTACATTTTTGGCATGTAATAATTTAAAGCGTTTTTTACTAACGGCAGTTTAGATAATTATACTATGTGTACTTGCTATGAAGTTTGTGTAGCACTCATCTTCCTATTAGATAATATTTTCGTCAGGTATGGTACCACCGTTTATAGACAAATTGTTGGTATCCCTATGGGTACGAACTGTGAACCACTTGTCGCAGATTTGTTTTTATTTTGCTATGAAAGAGATTTCATGTTGAGTTTTTCACCAGATACCCAGGCAGATGTTATTGAAGCTTTTAATGACACCTCTCGGTATCTGGATGACATACTAAACATTGACAGCCCTTTCTTTCCAACTATGGTTGATAATATTTATCCTAAAGAACTTCAGCTTAATAAAGAAAATATATCTGATTATAACGCTTCCTTTCTTGATTTAGATCTCTCGATTGAAAATGGTAAAATAATTAGCAAAATCTATGACAAGAGAGATGGTTTTAATTTTGACATTGTTAATTATCCCCACTTGGATGCGGATGTTTACCGAGCAACTTCTTATGGGGTGTATCTGTCTCAACTTATTCGTTTTTCTAGAGCTTGTACTCGAGTTGAGGACTTTAATATTCGTAATCTTTGTATAACTAAAAAGTTACTCATTCAGGGTTACAGTTACCATAAACTTCGTAAAACCTTTGCAAAATTTTATTATCGTAACCCTGATCTTCTTTCCAAATATAAATGTAATTTAAGGACTCTTCTGCGACAAGGACTATCACAACCTGACTTCTATGGTGATGTGATTTATAAACTTCGTAAGATTCTTGGTCATGATCACTTTCATACTATCTTTGTTAAACTTGTTAAAAAGTTTATCAAAAGAGGTTATGACCCCAACATACTGCATGCTTGGTGGTGGACCCTTTTACAGTTCGCCACTATGCTTTCCTCTTTAATTGTACGATGACCGGACAGGCTGTGGACCCTATGATGACGCCTACCTAAAGCCCATTGGGACGGTGGCGTTTGATGTTTGTCCATGATCTTTCTTGTCGTGCCCTTAATGGTTTATTCTCTTACTACTCTGGCTTCTGCCAAGTCATTGGGTACCTTCATTTTGGCTTTCTAGGCTATTGTTTTTTTGTATTATATTTACACGAGCATATTTGTGTTTTACTTATATTGCCTATTGATGCTGCCTTGTTGGTTAGAGATTAGATCATGGCGGGGATTTCTTTATTTACACTGTCCTGTTTAATGGGATGACAGTAGGGTAAGTGTGAGGTTTGGTGCACCCTAGAACCGGTTTAAACCCCCAGTGGCCTACTTTGCTACTGACCGTTCCAAGGCGGTAGCCCTATTGTCAACCCTTTTGTGTTTGTGATGTCGTTTACTTTTATTATTACTTTAACTACACGTTAAAATGGGCCAAAATGATATTGGTCCAGTCTCTTTCCCGGTCGCCTTGTACCCAACTTCTTATCGTAAGTATAAAGGTAACAAGGAAACCAGTAATTTCATTCAACATGGGGAATCGTAACGGTAAACAAATGACCGTTTCTGAAATTACTCGATTGCAGCGTCTGTGATTACTCCTGGAAGTTCTATGTACCGGTGAGTGTTGTTAAACGGTTTTCTTTCAACGATCACGTTGTATTTGTATGCGAGAGTCGTCGAAGAAACATATTTCCCTATACCGTACCATGTACATAGAAAATGCATTGGTTATGTCATATCGTAGTCGACCTGCTTTCAAACGACTTTATGCGATATAAAGGACATATTGAAAAAATCAGTGTTGTGGCTATTTGTTATAATATGTACCCGATTGATTCGAATCGGAATGAGATTGCTATGACCAAAATACAAGCACAGCAAGGCTTTAAGCGAGGCATATAGTTGTTTTTGAGTCCAAGACCTTTATATGGTATAGAGAATATGTTGTTGTTTTTTATATATACATTGAAAACCAAGTAGAACAGTTTACAGTATGTCATTGAAAACATATTTAAGAGGGGGGAGTGTAGTAGAGATTGGTGGGGGTAGTAGAGCGGGTAGGGTGATGGCGGGGTGGGGTACGCGCCGTCTGCCTGTGTGCTGAACGAGTTAGGATAAATTAAAAAGTTAAAGGTTTGCAATATGAAGCAATGTGTCCATATTCTGTGAAAACTGTTATAGTTAAACGTGAACCCTGTATTCCTTATATTCCTTATATTATAATTATTTTCTTATGAATATTAAGGAAACATTTGGTGGTGTAATTGACCTTATGACTCAGTGTAAAGCTAACAACTGAAATGAATATTAATATTATATGTGTGTAAAAGACAAAGACATTAGCAAAATAAGTCACTAGCGTTCGTTTAGTGCAGTGTGGCGGCTGTAAAAATTCTCCCCGTGCTACGAATCAGTAATGTTATTTTTACTGGTCCTTTGGAGTAGAATACTGCTTAAGCCGGTGCTAGGGGGCGTGAGAAGTCTTGCTTCTTTCATTACTTCTCATGAACAGACAATAAAACCGAGCCTGCGGGTTTATTCTCTTAATTGTGTATGTTGCTCCTAAAGGATCACCTTTATCAGTATTTATTGATAGAAAAAATATATTAATTACGTAAAGATATGCATCAATGAATGAACGAAAGAACGAACGAACGAACACACGTACATACGTACATACGTACAAACGAACGAACAAACTGGGGGTGACGAGACGGGGGATGGGCGGACGGACGGACGAAAAGAAAAATAGTTATACATTACTTCACATATGAAACGGAATGATAATAATGCTTTTCAAAAATAACATGTCATATTTAATTATTGTGAAAAAGGGTCATGACGTTTGACTTCAATTTACCCCGATTAAATCCAAAATCAGGGCTGAACATGGGTTCCACGACAAAGGCGGGAGAATACCCTTTCAAGCGATAAGTATCTCTTTGCTGCTCGCTATATTTGAAACTCGACTCCGTGTGGAGTGGATCTTATACTTTCGTCCGGACGGAAGCAAATTGGCGGACGGACGTCGAATTGGCGGACGGACGGACGACGAACGAAGAATTATCACCGTACATCATATATTAGCTGACCTCTGAGCCTTTAAATTATATTAACATATGACCTAAAGATACGTCATGCATAAACAAACAATACTGATTTTCAAAAATGTAAGTTCAATTTTTTTCAATCATATATTCTGGAAAGGGTCATGACATTTGACCTCAATTTAACCATGTCTCATAAAAAATCAGGACAGAACACGAGCACCACGACAAAGGTAAGATATTACCCTTTCGAGTGATACATGTCTCTTTACTCCTCGCAAAATACATAGAGAGGCTACTAGACGTTCTTCCGGACAGACGGCGGATGGACGGATGGACAGCGAATGGGCGGACGGACGGACGGACGACGGACGAAGACTTATCACCGTATATCACCTCTGAGCCTTTTACTTATGTTAGCTTATTAACGAAATATGCTTCGTAAAAAAACAAAATATGGCTTTTAAAAATGTACATTCAGTTTTTCAATTAAATATTCTGAAAAGGGGTCATGACCTTTGACCTCACTTTACCCTTGTCAAATACAAAATCAGGAAAGAACACGCATACCACAACAAAGGTAAGATATAACACTTTCGAATGATACATATCTCTATGCTCCTAGAAAAATGTAGACCTTGACTCATTCATTGAATGGCTTCTAGACGTTCTTCGGGACAGACGTCGAGTGGGCGGACGGACGACGGATGGGCGAATACTTATAACCGTATATCAGCTTACCTCTGAGCATTGTACTTATGTTCGAATTATGCTTCGTGCATAAACAAAATAATAATGGCTTCCAAAAATGTACAGTCAATTATTTAATTACATATTCTGAAAAGAGTCATGACCTTTGACCTCAATTTACCCCTGTCATATACAAAATCAGCGCTGGACACGGGTACCAAGACAAAGGCAAGATATTACTCTTTCGAGTGATACCTGTCACTATGCTCCTTGCAAAATGTTGAACTCAAAAATCGTCGAGTGGCCTCTAGACTATACTTGCAGATACCGGTCTGGGCAGATTAGGTCAATAAAAGCGTCCACTAGCGATTAGCACAATTTTTTCGCGCGTCTTTTTCACGCGCATAAATTCGACGTTTGCGTAACGTCATGTTGTCAACAAACGTACAACGTCAATTGCTGATGCATCAGTTCAACTTTTTAACGTCACCTGCTGCTTCTCATAAGTTAAAAATAAGAAATTATTATTAAATTAACTTAAAAATATGTTTTTTGAAAGTCTCGTTGAATCTCTCAAAATCTCGCTAAAATCGCCGAAAACGTTGGGTCGGTTTCAAACTATACCCAGGCGCTGGTTCTGGATCTGTGTAGCATAGCGTAACAAAGAAATCAGAAGCGGGGCGGCTGACCGAGGCAATGTTGTAGACTGCGTCACTTATACAAGCGACAGTCAAACACCGAAATTACGGCTAAATGAAGCGCATTACAACACGATCGTGGCCAAGCGTCTGATCTACGTTCTCTAAAAAGATATACATGTATTTGGATTTCACTCAATATTGTTTACATAATGCAGGTGCGTCACTTACATAAGGAAATAAAGTGGCGTGATATCTATAAACTGTGAAAATGGCTACGCCTATAAAACAATCAAGTAAACATAATGGAGGACTTCTACAGTCGTTTATATTTAAACACTGTTTAACAGTCTAGGCTCTGACACCACATTTTCAATAATATGACATTATTAAACATAAACTGAAACTTTTTTTGAAAGGCTATATTTTTTCTGAAAAAAGCTTGATGTACTCGCTTTACACACATTTATAAACACAAACAAACGGCCGCTTGTTAATTGTATCAAATTGCTTTGTATCCTGGGTTTTTCTGCACTGTTAAGTATAACAGAGACTGTCATGCCAATATTTCATATAATTGTTACTTTCATAAAATTCACGGTATTTGCTAATTATTGTAGTTATTAGATCATCCAAAACACATTAGTTCACTTTCAAAAACAACATAGTCAATTTGAATATAGCTATTAGCATGTGGTTTTAAGTAGTTTGTAATTATGGTTCAACATTTGCCTTTACTTTGATATTATAAAACAGTTATACAAACGTATATAATCACATGTATGCAAACAGCCAAGACGCACTCCCGCTATGCGTTTACGAAAGCATATACATGTATCCTAGAAGAGTTAATAGTGGGATCAAGTATAAAGCATTGCATGCTCTCTCTCTCTACCTATCTCACATTATTGTACGACATTTGCAGTAACTTTGATATTATCAATTACATATCCCGAACATTATGCTGATAACACGTTTCAGGAACAGTGTTTACAATCGTGCAGATATTTTACCTGTACTGTCAAAACTGGAAATGCAGTTTATCCTCAAAATTCCAACGAAACCTAGATTTCCTTCGGATTTGTTGACCAGATGGTTTATATAAGTAACAGAGTAAACATCAAAGGTAGTCAGTTTAGTTGATATGACCCTGAAGTGAACAAAAGAGGTAACAAAAAAGGGGGTATCTATATAATTGTTGTATTAAATGCTGTTGTACTTCTGGGTTGACTTTTGCATATTTACTTTTACAATGTGTTGTATTATGTTTGGAAATATAAATAAAAAATAACAGTACGTTGTGTTGGTTAAAAAGACAGATCTGAATAAATATGAAGAAAGAAACACTGATTAATACGTGAAAAAAACTAAAATGACCGAAATAAAAAAAAAATATATATAAATTTTGAAATAAAAGAAACACACAACAAAACTATATAATTTAATGATATACGCGTTTAGCACATAAATATGACAGAACAGGCGAAACAGCCAAGTGCTGCCACACGCATTCATTACGATAATATAGAAGGATATAGAGAAGAAGCGATATAGTTATAGTCTAATATATATGATTCAAGGCCAGAATCTAATTTCAAACTCATTTTTTGCACCTTTTCACTGTTCCGTGCGTAAATTTCTCTCAACGATTGGGTCAGATATACATTATTCTTCGTTTCTGTAACGTTGACTTACCTAAATATGTCCAAGTGACTAGGAAATTCTTCATCATTTATCGAATTTCGTGGTTTGTATAGAGAATTTGCATGATGTTTACTACAGCAATACATATTTTTCACATTCAAACTGTTTGATATACCATTTATAAAAGTTAGGAAACATGTCAAATATGCATTTATACTGAAAGGAAACGTGTTCAAAGTTCAGAAAGGTGCCTATACTGCACTACTATATACACCTAATTCCACATAATATTCCAGATATATCTCAAAGTATTTTGTACCAAAAGGGGCTACAACTAATTACAGAAAGGACACATATGTCATGTAGTAGACCTTTTAATCAAAGTATATTTTCTTACACGGAATTCATGAATTTTTAAAGCCTAAGTTTGCTCTCCTGCTTGAGCCAAGTTCGCATTTTGTCGATAATTAAACTTTACTGAAAGGGGTAATCATTGGTGTATTCGGTGCTGTTTAAACCTTTTTTTCGAAAGGACAGGCCTATTGTTGCATTGTACCATTCGAATAGCAGTAGCATATTAAACATACAAAACATAGCGGAAACACCCATTATGCGTTTCTTTTTCTTTTCAATATATGTGTAATGTATGTTGAGTGTTGTAATCACTTCCATACAATCTTTATTAAACTTCTTAAAAAGTTTATCAAAAGAGGTTATGACACCATCATGTTGCAACTGCATATTTAGTGGTTGGCTCGTGTGTGTAATTCTAAAGTTTATAGTCCCTCCACCAACTAATACAACAAGCTCCTTGCGGACGATTTACAGTTTGCCACTATGCTTTCCTCTTTGATTGTGCGATGACCGGGCAGATTGTGGACCCTATGATGACGACTACCTCACGGTAGCGTTTGATGTTTATCTTTAACCTTGTCTTGTCGTACCCTTATTGGTTTGTTCTTTTGTTGCTCTAAGCTTCTGCCAAGTGATTGAGTACTTACTTTGTGGATTTCTATTGTGAATTATCCGCATTTAGATGGGGATATCCCAAATACTGTTTCTTATGGCGTGTACATTTCTCAGCTAATTCGATTTGCCGGAGCTTGTAGCCGTGTTGAGGACTTCAACTTTCGTAATCTTAACATTACTAAAAACTCCTCCAACAGGGTTACCGTTATAATAAGTTACGTAAGGCCTTTTCTAAGTTGTTATGTCGTAACACTGATCAGCTCGATAAATATAATAGCAATCTTAAAACAATTCTGCGACAAGGTTTATCACAACCCGTCTTTTATGGAGATGTGAATTACAAAATTTGCATCACTACAAATATCTCCAAACTTGTATCATCTTGTCTATCTGCCGTTAAAGATCGCGTTAAACAATATCAGTTGCACTATGTGGACTTGCAATGAAGTTTGTGAATTACTTATTTTTCTATTAAATAATATTTTCGTCAGGTATGGAACTACCGTTTATAGACAAAGTGTTGGTATCCCTATGGGTACGAACTGTGTACCCATTGTCGCAGATTTGTTTTCATATTGCTATGAAAGAGATTTCATGTTCTTTCACCAGATACCCAGGCAGATGTTATTGAAGTCTTTAATCACATCTATCGATATCTGGATGACATATTGAACATTGACAACCCTTTATTTTCTACTATGGTTATTAATATATATCCTAAAGAACTTCAACTTAACAAAGCTCATATTTCTGATACTAACGTTTCAAGCGAGATGATTTTAATTTTGATATTGTTAAATATCCCCATTTAGATGGGGATGTTCCCCGAGCAACTTCTTATGGGGTCTATGTGTCTCAACTTATTCGATTTTCTAGAGCTTGTACTCGAGTTGAGGACTTTAATATTCATATATTTGTATAACTAAAAAGCTACTCCATCAGGGCTACCGTTATCATAAACTTCGTAAAACCTTTGCAAAATTGTATTATCGTATTAAACCCTGATTTTATTCCCAAATATAAAAGTAATTTAAGAACTTTTCTGGACTATCACAACCTGACTTCTATGGTGATGTGATTTACAAACTTCAAAAGATCCTTGGTCATGATCACTTTCATACTATCTTTGACAAGTTTAAAAGTTTATCAAAAGGGGTTATGACCCTATCATTTTGCAACGCACTGCGTGCTTGGTGGTGGACCCATTAACTGTTCGCCACTATGCTTTCCTCTTTAATTGTGCGATGACCGGAAAGACTGTAGACCCTATGATGACGTCCACCTAAAGCCCAACAGGACGGTAACGTTTGATGTTGTTTGTATGCAATATTGTCTTGTTTTGCCCTCAATGGTTTATCCTCTTGTTGCTCTGGCTTCTGCAAAATCATTTAGTACCTTCTTTGTGGCAATCTAGGCTATTGCTTTTTTGTATTTATATACAAGAGCATCTTTGTGTATTACTTATATTGCCTATTAATGCTACCTTGTTTGTTAGGGAATAGTTCATGGCGGGGATTTCCTTATTGACACTGTCCCATTTAATTGGGATGACAGTAGGGTAAGTGTGAGGTTTGGTGCACACTAGAACCTGGTTTAAATACCCAGCGACCTTTTTTGCCACTGACCGTTCCAATGCGGTAGCCCTATTGTCAACACTTTGTGACGACATATGCCTTTATTCTTTGTTAACATGTTTGTCCTTTTGCGTGTTTTTGTACTGAATGGCATTCACTCCGTTTGGTCGTGCCCTTAACGGATTTCCTCTTGATGCTCTGACTTCAGACAAGTCATCGAGTACATATTAGATTAGCTCATTAGGTTTAACTTATTTTTATATATATTATATACATGAACATTTCTGTATTGTTTCTTATAACAACTATCTACTCTTTCTCAAATGTAAGGGGTTAACTCGGCGGGGATTATTTTTATTTATGACAGTGACTGTATTCTGTGAATGCTACTCTTTTTGTTGGACTTATAACCTTTCTTTCTAGTCCTTTGTTACATATATATATATATAGGGAGAAATATTTGTGAACTACCAAGGACAGACAACCTTCGGACGAACTACGGCAGGGCGCCTAGCTATGACGAGATACACAGAAATCAAGCGCACGAATTCACTGCCTAAAAAGGAAAGCTGCAACACACGTTGATGAACTGTATCTCTACATAACACACTCGTCTGGAGGCATAATTAATATATAGACGCATACATACATACATACAATTATAGCTCATATGAATGGGCCATATTTAAGCATTTAACCACAAATAGCTATATTGAGACAGTGACAATGAAAGGTGCCGGATCTTGGGGATACTGTGAATTCAGTAAATATAATAAATGGAGATAATTTAACTCTCTACGGCAACTTTCGAAATTGGGATATAGTAAGAGATTCACGTTCACAATGCAGAATTATATATAGGGAAAAATATTTGTGAATTACCAAGGACATACAACTTTAGGACGAACTACGGCAGGGCGCCTAGCTATGACGAAGTACACTGAAATCAAGCGTATGAATTCACTCCCTAAAAAGGATAGCTGCAACACACGTTGATGAACTGTATCTCTACATCATAACACACTCGTCTGGAGGCACACTTAACATATAGACGCATACATACATACAAGTATAGCTCATATGATCGGGCCACATTTAAGCACTCAACCACACACAGCTATATTGAGACAGTGACAATGAAAGGTGCCGGATCTTGAGGATACTGTGAATTCAGTCAATATAATAAAGGGAGATAATTTGAACTCACTACAGCAACTTTCGAAATTGGGATCTCCTAAGAGATTCACGTTCACAAAGCAGAATTATAAATAGAGAGAAATATTTGTGAACTACCAAGGACAGACAACCTTCGGACGAACTACGGCAGGGCGCCTAGCTATGACGAGATACACAGAAATCAAGCGTATGAATTCACTCCCTAAAAAGGATAGCTGTAACACACGTTGATGAACTGTATCTCTACATCATAACACACTCGTCTGGAGGCACAATTAACATATAGACGCATACATACATACAATTATAGCTCATATGAGAGGGCCACATTTAAGCATTCAACCACACACAGCTATATTGAGACAGTGACAATGAAATGTGCCGGATCTAGGGGATACTGTGAATTCAGTAAATATAATAAAGGGAGATAATTTGAATACACTACGGCAACTTTCGAAATTGGGATCTCGTAAGAGATTCACGTTCACAAAGCAGAATTATATATAGGGAGAAATATGTGTGAAATACCAAGGACAGACTATATTTATATATATATATATATATAGACGGGGGAAAAAACATTTATACAGTGCTACAGCTTATAAAAACCCAAGCGCTTTCGGCTTACGCCTTCATCAGGAGTACACAAACACGAAAATAACAAATACGAAACAAAAAAACACTAAAATACACGGCAGTTTAAATAAAACTCTTTAAAAAACAACTTATAGTTTGGCAGTGTAACAGGGATATGATCAGTTATGTGTGTATTGTCGTTTTGCGCGTTTCTTGGTTTACTGTGTTCTGTGAAAGCTGCATTTCCTGTTCGGCTTCTATAATTATTTACTTATATTGTCTAGTAATGCTGTTAGAGATTATAACCTGGTCGGGATATCGTTATTTATACAGTACCGTTTATTGGGATGACAATATGGTAAGATGGAGGTTTGCAGTCTAGAACCTGGTTTAAATCCCCAGCAGTCTTTTTGCACTGACAGTTCCAAGGCGGTAGCCCTATTGTCAACGCTTTCGTGTCTGTGATGTCTCATCTTTAAAGTTCTTCTATGTCTCTCTGTGTATTTGTGGTTGACTGTCGTCCTTGAATGCTAATTTTCCTGTTCGATTTTTATATCTACTTTGACTGAATGACTACTGTCACAATAGCCAACAAACACTACCACATACAACTAAGACTGCAATTGATTGCAGACAATGCATATGACGAATTACAAATAACAACAAGTATTGTAATTAGTTTAACATTTGAGCCATCATATAATCAAAGGCAAAAACAATACATGTTTTGTCTTGAATTCAATATGTTGGATCATGTTGCAATCCTCTCAATTGACAAACTGAATAATAGTGAAAATAGTACCTTGAAAGATATAAACCCACCCTTAGTCACACACACATACAATCATCATTGGCATGATCACTCGTTACATATATGCCGACAACAGCTATTACAGCTGAAAAATAATCATTTCATTATTAAGAGGCAATAAACTAAAAAAAATGTCTCAAATGCTATTCAAAAGATGCTGAGAATAAAATGTTGCGGATTTGGTTTTATTCAATTGCAGTTCATTCGTTATGACGAAAATTGTCTTTCGAAGAAGCTGCCGTTGACCACGACGTTTATGTCGTATACAGCAGAGTCCCAGAAAATGATGTGTAGTAATAACCAGCCATGTTGTCAATATGAGCACCATCTCTGTTATAGGCAGCCACCCACACGGACATTCCCTCGGATAGTTTTAGTATCGCCACGTTACCTCCTTGGTCATTATGTGCTTGTTGGATTCCTTCGGCTACAGCATCTACGTCGTTATAACCGTTAGCCATTAACTCAAGGTAGATTTCATCGTTATTAAGCTCGCCGACAAAGAAAGAAAACAAATAGACACCGGTACCAGGCACAGTAACAACTCCGGTGTGACTGTTGTATGCACCACCGTCATTTAGAAGCACCTTGTTGAAGACGATCGTCTGACTAGCGTGGATGTTATACTGGTAATGATCGAGGACGGATGAAAATGCGACACGTGTATCGAACTCAGCTGGAGCAAACAAAAAGAAGAATATAAGTCTTGGATACAAGAATTTCATAATAAAATTTGTTTTAGTTCCTGCTGATAAAGCAGCTACGAATGTAATTATTGTTTAACGAATACATTAATGTTTTATCTCTGGAACTCGGTAGCACTAATTCGTATACTCTAGTTCAATCTACTGAGAATGATGGTGTTTCCACATATATCACCCGGTGCACTACTTTTAAGGCTTGGGTAGACGTAAAGCATAACACACTGACAACTAGTACTGGATTCCTAAATTACATAAAAATCCGTATAAGGCCCGCTTTATTTCGAATCCTAGTGCCTGCCTCACCACAAACATCTCCAAACTTTTAACTTCTTGTTCTAGGGTGCACCAAACCTCACACTTACCCTACTGTCAACCCAATAAAACGGAACAGTGTAAATAAAGAAATCCCCGCCATGAACTATTCTCTAACCAACAAAGCAGCCTTAATAGGCAATATAAGTAAAACACAGAGATGCTCTTGTATATATAAATACAAAAAAAACAATAGCCTAGAAAGTCACAAAGAAGGTACTCAATGACTTGGCAGAAGCCAGTGGAACAAGAGAATAAACCATTGAGGGCATGACAAGGCAGAGCTGAAGACAAACATCAAACGTCAAAGAGGTTATGACCCTATCATTTTGCAACGCACTGCATGCTTGGTGGTGGACCCATTTACAGTTCGCTACTATGCTTTCCTCGTTAATTGTGCGATGACCGGACAGGCTGTGGACCTTATGATGACGTATACCTAAAGCCCAAAAGGACGGTGACGTTTGATATTTTAGTGCAATATTGTCTTGTCGTGCCCTCATACACGAGCATCTTTGTGTTTTACTTATATTGCCTATTAATGCTGCCTTGTTGGTTAGAGAGTCGTTCAGCGTATTGGTCGTACATATCTCTTGTAAGTTGTCAGTTACACCCAGATCTATTGTTGAGTTGAAACAAATTCACAATATCCATGATATATTCATGTAACACGTAAAAGCGTGCACATTTTAAGTAGCCGCCAGCGAAGCCGTGTAATAAGTTTAGTTTTGTGCTAATGCATGTAAACGTATAGGTCTATCTTCCTTAAACGGCAAAATTGTATAAGGGGCCTCTCGTGTAGATTCAATCCTGCAGATTTAGCCACGTTTATCACGGACTGAACGGGGGAAATAATGGTTTGGGCGTAATGTTTGCTATAAAACCCATTGTCTTCTAGTTCTTGCCGGGATTGATCGATAGTTACTTTGTTTGTAGCAGAGGTTGGACGGCAAAATTCACAGGCAACATGTGGTCAGTATTTATTTTATTAAATTTTATCGTACATTTGTATTCAGTGGGCGGCGCCATCTTGGTTGTCGGTTACGACATCCGGTTAGCTTTGATGTTTCTCAAACATTAACTTTAGACTAGCATATGATTTTGAAGTAACTTTATTAGATGTTATTATTGTAATTGACCATTAATTGTTAAAACAATATTAATTTGATAACAGTGGATAATAGGTGCATTAGTTAACGTTGGCGTATAACTCAGTGATTGTAATACACGATTGTTAACATTAGTTAACAATGAGATGAGTGACTAGGATAAATGTTCGACGCGTATGCATAGCGTTGTATAATGTGGTCATTAGTTGACATGCGTGCATGCATAACTCAGTGAGTGTAATATACGAGTGATTTGATAATGTTTATATTACATGTATTAGGGTCATTGATTAACAGCGACGTACATGGCGTATACATGGCGTTGTAGAATATGTGTTAATTGCTACTCATCATTAGTACAGCTTATATATATTTATTGAATAATGATTTGTTTGGGTAATGATAATTATGCAAGATTGTTATGTTTGTCAACCGACATCTTAAACATATGTACAATTACAGCCCATTGGCGACAATGTTTATTTATGTTCTTTTATGCTATAACCATGCGTTATATGAGTTAGTTTGTAATACATACTGTATCAGCAAAAGGTAAGCAAACAGTTCGTCATGAACTCTGTAAAAGAACACGAGCATCCGTGGTCGAGAGGGTAAATATGCTGATTCTCGTCTCTCACCGCTGCGAGTTTGAATCCCACGGAGAGTTCGACTTGTGAGAAAGTGTAGATTCTTACGGATGGCGGGAGATATACAGTATTGGTTCTAGTCAGGAATAAGTGTGGTCTGCCTCAATCACTAATATCCATCAGACCGATCGTGGCCAGTTCTTAAATTTCTCTTTTACATTTAATGATGTTGAAATTAAATGCGAGGATGAAGTGCAACTGATAAGAGTTATTTTGATTTTATATACTCAGTTTTAACTCTGATTGCCGTGTGTCCCTTTAATCTCAAACTGGCAGGACCCACAGTGATCACATTCTTCGTGTGGCGTTTCATGGCGACTCCCACAGTTAACTATGCAGACAAGTTCAGTTTTATGTTTGTATTTCATTGCGTTATGCCTTTATGATTATGCGTGTGTTACTTCTGCATTCCTTCTTATATTTGTATTTGGCTCATTTGCAACAGCATTGCTTTCAAAAAAACTCTACAGCTGCCTGCCTTCGCTGTTTGTACTTTTTATTATTTAATACAATGTGTATGGAATGAGCGCAAGAATCAAGATTTGTCTAATACATTGTGTATTTAAACGTATCAACTGTTTTTTATCAAATAGATTCTCATAATTTCTTAAACTTTAAAAAACAGGTATGGAGTGTTGCTGTGATATTGAAAATGTGTTTACTTATGTAAATATTGTTAAGAAATCTTTAACAATATTTAATGACATTTTAAATATTGACTGACTATTATAAGAGACAGTTCTACCATTAAAATGAGTTTGCATGCCATCTTCGGGATGGTTAAAATTGTGTACTATTGATTTTATTAATATTGAGTTCTGCTCAACCCGGGGCTAAAGGGCGTGAGCGGTAGCTATCATATTTCACTACCGCTCATGAACAGCTTCAATCAAACCGAGACTGCAATATTTCGTATGTGTCGTTTTCGGCCGTTTCCAAAGGTCCATTATCATACTCTTTTTTTTGTATAATGCTTTGTATTTATGATTCCATTAACTGATTCCTAACCGTTGAAACACTATCCACATTACCTAAGATGTTTAAAGAAACTAACACGCCCAATAATAGCAAAATTACCCTACAAACCGTTTAAAACAAACGCTGTCAATGTGATCAATTCATTTAACCGTATCAGTTCATTCACGGGTTCTTAAAATACCCGTAACTAAATATGCGTAAAACGAATTATGAGTTGGTAACTCTTAATTCGACTCTCCAGTTTTGGGCTTGCTGGTTAAGGCCGTCTATGGTGTTTGGATTCTCCAAATATGTGATATATATATATACCTCGTCGACAGTAGGTTAAGAAGCAGTGTACATCTGTTGTACAAGTTGCTTGTTGATGGCGGGATAAGGACTTTATAGTTCTTGAGCTGGTTGTAGACCCCCTCCATGTGTGCTATCTGAGCGTTGGGGCTTTAGTGAGTTTTGGGGGAAAACGTTGCGTTTTTAGACGAAAATCGCCGAAATCTGGAATTATTTTTTAGAAAAAGAATGGAAAATATTAGAACCAATTTGAATTGATGGAATCTTTCTTGGAACGCATCTCTACGTGTCCCATCATATAATTTATGGATCCGATACTTAAATATTGAGATTTTGGGTAAATATGTTAAAAAATTGAATAAAATCGCTGATTTCTGTAAAACATTGGGGGTATTTAACTAAAATTAGAAATATATCTAATACAATAGAAAAAAAAATATTGTAACCTTTTTGGGCAGAGTAAGGTCCAATTATTAAACAGAAAATAGTTCCAAAACGCCTGATATTTGGAAATGCCTTAATTTTGGGGAGAAAAATGTGTATTTTTTTCAAAAATCGCCGGAATTTAAAATTAGTTTGAACAACTTATCAAATTGAAGCAATAGAATGTTGGCAAAGCATACATATTCATATTTTCCTGGCATCATATATAACATATGTGCTCAAATGCCGGTAACGTGGTAAAGTTTAAGTCGCCAGTTGGTACACGTACATGTTCGAAAAAGCTCTACACATAACGGGCTTTCAGAAAAATAGGGTGTACAAAATTCCCCCTGGGGTAAGGGCTACTCCTACTAGCTTACAGTCTACTTTTCTATTGTAACGGTATTACATATTTTTCTAGAATTTAACCCCCAATGGATTGCAGAAATAAGTGCTTTTAGTCCTTTTTTCCAACATATTTCAGCAGATATGTTATATATGATGCAAGGAAACACTTGAGTATGTATGCTGTGCAACATTATATTACTTCAATTTGATAAGTTCATGTTAAAACTCTTTCAAAAAATCATTCCAGATTCCGTCGATTTTTGACAAAAATACACATTTTTCGCCTAAAAATTAAGGCATTTTCAAGCATCATACGGTTCGGGACTTTTTTCTACTTAATTATTCGACCTTTGTCTATCCAAAAATATTACAATATGTCCTTATTCAATTGTATTAAATTTGTTTCTATATTTTAACCCAATACCCCCAATGAATTACAGAAATCAGTGATTTTTGTCATTTTTTCCAACATTTTGCCCTAAAATGCCAATATTTGAGCACATATGTTATATATGATGCCAGGAAAATCTTGAATATGTATGCTGTTAAACATTCTATTGCTTCAATTTGATAAGTTAATGTTCAAACTAATTTTAAAAAATAATTCCAGATTCCGGCGATTTTTGTTAAAAAAATACACATTTTTCTCCCCAAAATTAAGGCATTTCCAAATGTCATGCGATTTGGAACTTTTTTCGGTTTAATCACTGAACCTTACCCTGCCCAAAAAGTTTACAATATTTCTTTTTTCTATTGTATTAGATACATTTCTAATTTTTAGTTAAATACCCCTAATGTATTACAGAAATCAGCGATTTTATTCATTTTTTTAAAAAATTTACCCAAAGTCTCAATATTTAAGTATCGGATCCATAAATTATATGGTGGGACACGTAGAGATGCGTTCCGAGAAAGATTCCATCATTTCAAATTGGTCCTAATATATTCCATTCTTTTTCTAAAAAATAATTCCAGATTTCGGCGATTTTCGTCTAAAAACGCAACGTTTCCCCCCAAAACTCACTAATGCCCCAACGCTCAGATGGCACGAATGTCTCATTTTGAAACCTACTGTATGTTCTTTCAGAAAATCATACCCTACAAAATTCCTCCTTGGTGGGGGAGGTTTTCTCCTACTAGCTCACAGCCTATTAATCAGTACATGTATAGCTTTCCTATGATTCTACTCTGTATGTAAAAGTATGTATATTTTATGTCATAATGTTTGTAAGTAATCTCATTCAAATACTATTTGTCAGTTCAAATGTTGGTTTATTATTACAGTAGTTGAGTACTTTCGTGCTAAATGTCATGTATGTACTGTGCTTTTGTTAGTGTATATGTCTCTAGTGTTTTTTCAGCTAGTTCTGTTTAAAAACTCATTATAGCTTGTTATCTTGTTGATAAATAGTATTTGACTTGAGCAATAAATATTTGACATTAGGTTTATATCATGTTCAGTCATCAAGTATGTGATTATGTATAAAAGTTGCAATAATTAACCCTCGTGTGACGACCCTTTAGACACACCCGTGCTTATACTGCATATGTATAATACACAATCATGTTAAACGAATGTCCGGAACAGTATCATATATAATGTTATGTGTCTTTCTTAACACCATTTTATCTTGATTATTAATAATACATTTAACCTACATGCAAACGGAAGCCGTTATTGCTTTACTGAACTAAACCTTTTACGTATATGTTAAATACATGGAAGATTAAGAATATATAGAGAACAGAGATCGCTTCAACTCATTTAATTTACCTTTTTTCCCCATTTTTTTCCGTTCAAAAATACCTAAACGTCATCAAATATACCACTGACGTCATCAAAAGAGGTGCTGACGTCATCAAAATAGGCGCATCTCACTGGATATGAAATTAACTGCTAAGAATTTGTCTCAGGCACCCTGTTTCAAGGCAGAATTATACAGATCGGCATGCTAAAACGTAATACTTACCTACAAAAAGCCTCCAATTAATGACTGCAATTCTTCAAACAGATTTTCCAACTTGGATATCCTTGCCTCGTGTTGTTCGTCATGTGTTTCGGTGCAGGATAGGGCATACACGTTATATTCATTCATATTTATTACAAGGTGAGCAATTACCAGAATGTATACCCTGCTTTGCACCGTTAACGGTCAAACACATCTTATTGGAATGAGTAGACTTTGATCCTATGCGTCAAAGGTACTACAATGTTAATACTATGAAAGAGTTATTTGATACTGTAGATTTTAGTCTTGTTTTAGATTTCCTAAAAGAGATCAGACTATATAAATCATTGTAATGTGTTTATATATATATATTTACTTGTTTATATACCCGTTGACGGGCATTCGTTGATTTACATACATAGTTTATATTACACCTTATCATCCCTTATTTTTTAATAGTTTTAGCTTTATATATTTACATTAATTTTTAATTAATACTTCATTTCTTCATTTTTCATCAATTTTTGCGCACAATATGACCTATTTTTGTGTCGGCGTGCCGTAAAACACCATTCATTCATTCATTCATTCGTCATGTGTTTCCCCAACAACTCCGCTCTGACTGTATTGCAAAATACTCCATTTCCTAAACTAACTAAGAGAAAGGAAATGATTGGAATTAAAACATGCTTATGAATAAATACTGTATGTCACTAGAGTTTGCCTTAATATAAACTGAAGAAGTAATGTCGTGAATTATATATATTTTGAAAACGAGGATATTTCAAGCATTCCAACGTGAATAGAAACATTGAAATCCATGTATAAGTTTGACAATGTCAACCGGTTTTTATTTGTTTTTCTGTTCAGATGTTACGATAGTTTTATCTGAATGCGCATGTTGATAATGCGTCCAAATCAACAAGACAAGTCATATAAGACAAGTCATACAAGACAAGTCATACAAAACAAGTCATACAAGACAAGTCATACAAAACAAGTCATACAAGACAAGTCATACAAGACAAGTCATACAAAACAAGTCATACAAAACAAGTCATACAAGGCAAGTCATACAAAACAAGTCATACAAGACAAGTCATACAAGACAAGTCATACAAGACAAGTCATACAAAACAAGTCATACAAAACAAGTCATACAAGGCAAGTCATACAAAACAAGTCATACAAGACAAGTCATACAAGACAAGTCATACAAGACAAGTCATACAAAACAAGTCATACAAAACAAGTCATACAAGACAAGTCATACAAGACAAGTCATACAAAACAAGTCATACAAGACAAGTCATACAAGACAAGTCATACAAAACAAGTCATACAAGACAAGTCATACAAGACAAGTCATACAAAACAAGTCATACAAGTCAAGTCATACAAGACAAGTCATACAAGACAAGTCATACAAGACAAGTCATACAAGACAAGTCATACAAAACAAGTCATACAAGACAAGTCATATAAGACAAGTCATACAAAACAAGTCATACAAGACAAGTCATACAAGACAAGTCATACAAGACAAGTCATACAAGACAAGTCATACAAGACAAGTCATACAAAACAAGTCATACAAGACAAGTCATACAAAACAAGTCATACAAGACAAGTCATACAAGACAAGTCATACAAGACAAGTCATACAAGACAAGTCATACAAAACAGGTCATACAAGACAAGTCATACAAAACAAGTCATACAAGACAAGTCATACAAGACAAGTCATACAAGACAAGTCATACAAGACAAGTCATACAAAACAAGTCATACAAGACAAGTCATACAAAACAAGTCATACAAGACAAGTCATATAAGACAAGTCATACAAGACAAGTCATACAAGACAAGTCATACAAAACAAGTCATACAAGACAAGTCATACAAGGCAAGTCATACAAAACAAGTCATACAAGACAAGTCATATAAGACAAGTCATACAAAACAAGTCATACAAGACAAGTCATACAAGACAAGTCATACAAGACAAGTCATACAAGACAAGTCATACAAAACAAGTCATACAAGACAAGTCATACAAAACAAGTCATACAAGACAAGTCATACAAGACAAGTCATACAAAACAAGTCATACAAAACAAGTCATACAAGACAAGGTAGAGGCGGACCATCCACTTTTTCCTGGGTAAAACCAGTGCTGTACACCCCCACAGTCCGTAAGGATCGACACCTTCTCATTTGACAAGAGTAGCACAGTCAAGCGAAAACCACGTGTACTTTAAACACTACATTTGTATTAAAATTTCTGCAGTAAAAGACTTTTTGATGATTTAAAGGTAATATGTTTTGCCTAAACAATAAATATGACATTATTGTTTTATGACTGAGTATGTATACCCCCGCCAGCGAAGGTGGGGGAGAGGGCATATAGCGTAAGGGTTGACCATCCGTTAGCATAAGGGCTATAACTCTGAAATGGAATGTCCACTTTCAAATAGATTTGGCGGAAATATTTAGCTCAGGAAGACTATTGAGACTATGTGTCGCATACAGCTCGTTTCTTCCGCCTAATGATTGATCCTGGGATTGTATGTGGAGGTAAAAATTCTGGAATTAATTACTTTTATAGATGGAGAGACCGATAGACCTGTATGAATACCGAATTTAATAAATATAATGCTTACTTCGGGGAACGAGATGAAATATTCACTTGCATAACCACATTGGGTACACAGTGCATATACAAGAGGAGTTCAACTTATAACATAACGCTTTCAACTGAATCAAATATCTTGACAATCTCGCCGAAAATGTTCATTTTAATGTCGTCTAATGATTATTTCGATATAGAACATTATGACAAGAACTGTTATGTGTTATCTAATTTTGCTGCATCCGTTTTTTGAAAAATGGTAGAGAATGATGTTTTGAAGCAAAAATAGTCAATTATAAAAATAAACGCAAATTTTTTAAAAAAAAATGCTTGTAAAGTGTTGTTTATAATAGTCTGATATGTCCATTTAAGAACGGAAATGCATTGCTTTGCTATTTGTCGGTTTTCCGTTAACATGAAATTCGACTGTGAAAATGATTAAATTTATGAAAACCTCTAGTTCGAAACATCAGCTGCTGGCATTGTTATGATTTCTTCCTTTATAAAAAATAAGTTTCATTACTTTCTTCTAAGAAAAGAAAGAACAAATATATAACTTAAGATTTATAGGCAAAACACACACACTTGCAAAAAAATAATAATAATGATGAAACAAATATCTATATAAGATTTCATAATACTGCAAGAGTAACTATTCATTTTTTGTCTTAAAAAATATGAATATCTTTTTAATTGCATAGGTTCTAAATGGCAGTTTCACATACTAAAACGCATTTTTTATGATAATCACTTCCGCAGAAAAATTACATCTTAAACAAAAGTGTTACGTTATAAGTTGAACAGCTCTTGTATAAATGTAGATATGCATGAGGTACCCCGATTTCCATTGCTCTTCATAATATTAAAAAGTAGGATGAACATAGATAGATATGTACACACATTGCCTCTTTAAAAGTACTGAAAGTACTGAGAATGCAAGGTTTAATAGGATTTTTGCACGATTGCTGGACATTTAACATTTCCATAAATTTGACATAGCTTTAGCCAACTTGGCGATCTTGTGCAACCTACAAAAAGCTGTCACTCAAGATGACCTCCATGTCTTAAATTATGTTATTTACAGAGTGGCGTATATTAAGTAGTCTTCCGGGAACAAGATGCACAAGAGGGCCTGTATCACACTACTGGCTTGAATAGTCTAAGGCCTATTGGAAAACAA
This sequence comes from Cyrtodaria siliqua, assembly GCA_037043455.1. Lineage (NCBI taxonomy): Eukaryota > Metazoa > Mollusca > Bivalvia > Adapedonta > Hiatellidae > Cyrtodaria > Cyrtodaria siliqua. The sequence continues at coordinate 80,142 of JAWPHD010006146.1, read as the reverse complement.
TTTTTTAAAAAATCAAGGACTATAACTCTGATGTCTCTAGTCTGATGCAACTGGTTTTGAACTTGTCCAAGCTTTTATTAATATAAATATATTGACTAAATTTAGCAAAGATCGAATGAAAGATATGTTCACGAGGCAAATATAGGACATTGTCATAAAATCAAGGGCAATAACTATCGTGTTTATTATACGATATATGTAGATTTCAGAATGGTACACGCTTTCGTTACTATAAAGACTGTGACCAAGTTTGGTAAAGACCGGATATACGATGAGGGGGCTATATTAAGAGTTCACGAGGCAAAATATAGGATTTTCCATTAAATCAAGGGCAATAACTCTGAATTTTATTAACCGATGTGGGTTGTTTTCAAACTTGTCTGCGCCTTCATTAATATAAAGACTCCGGCCAAGTTCGGTAAGGATCGGATTCAAAATGAAGAGGCTAGTGTTCAAAAGGCAAAATATAGGATTTTCCATCAAATCAAGAGCAATAACTTTTCCGTTTATTATCCGATATGGCTGTTTTTCAAACTTGTCGAAGCTTCCATTAATATAAAGACTGACGAAGTTTGGTAAACATCGGATGCAAAATGAAGGGATTACTAGTGTTCAGAAAGCAAATATAGGAGTTTCCATTAAATCAAGGACAATAACTCTGGCGTTCATTATCCAGTATGGATGGTTTTCAAACTTGTCTGACCGTTCATTAATATAAAGACGCTGACCAAGTTTGATAAATATCGGATGCACAATGAAGGTGCTAGTGTGTTCACAAGGCAAACTCTTGGATATTTTATTAAATCAAGGGCAATAACTGGTGTATCGAACTTGTCCGAGCTCTCATGGGTATGAAGACACTGACCAAGTTTGGTAAAGATCGGATATGTAATAAAGGTGTTAGAGTGTTAACAACAAAAGGTCAAAGGCCAAATGACGGACAATCTGTTACAACGGCTTTAAATCTGTTACAGTGGTAGGAAGTCACAAGTGTTATGGGACCTACTATGTATATTAAATTAGAAGCCAGTTACTTGTGGTCAAGTTTTTTTTCCAAAATATTTCCTCAGATAGTCAAGGAAGGAGAAAATAAGGAAAATAATAAACATAATAAAGACATTGATGAAATTGTCAACAGACATATAAGACCGGTGAGAATGGTAGTGCAACAATTAAGTAACAAAGCAATTTCTATTAACATTTTGTAGACAGACATTCTATATCAGGGGTCAGCGATGTGGCCATTTTGGACGACGTCATGTTGTTAAAACTGTCAGCGTTGACTGAGACAGATACTGATTGATTTCATAGTAAAACATAGCAATCCAGTGGTGTCTAAACATGTTTCTTTATTTCATCTTATCATTAATATTAATTTACTGACATCGTGAATCACTAAAACCCTTTTGAAATAGCTGTTGCTATATACAATTATACATAATAAATATATTGAAACAACTCTTCCCCCGGAAATCTCGTTTAATTTGGGTTGATTGAATCGGCTCTTTGCGCGAATATAACAATAGTCGCTGTCAATCGAAGGTGCGCGTGACGTCACATCGTGTTTCTCACTTGATGAGAAAACTTTGCAAACTCGCTTGAAACAAAATTATCGCCCACAACTCTTACATAACGATATTTTCGTAGAGTTTCTCGACCTGTTAATTTGCATTATAGTTGTTTCAGCATCCAATACGTTCAGCATCCAATACTTTCGTCTAGCATAGATCAGCATACATGTACGACTTGAAGCCTCGACTTATGAGAAAAAAATGTAGGTTATCCGCCAGATGGCGATGAGGAGGCGTCAAAAGCAATGGCCATGAATGCAAGTTGATAAATCAATCTTGCATTCAAAATGGACAAGGTTTGCTAAGAGGGTCTTTGGCATCAAAATATTCGAAATGTGAAAATAAATATTTTACGATAACTTGTGCATTGTTAAAATAAATTATTAAAAGAAACTGATTGTATTCGATCCTTAAAATGTATTCTTGTTTGTTTTATTTATCTAGACGATTTAATCGATCTCAAAAAGTGGCGCTATCCTAAAAATATAGAGTGCACCCCGAGCACAAACGTTTTGTAGAAGGTGATGCGTCTCTATCAATTACCTGTTATAAAAAAAATCAACTATGCTTGAAGGTGCGCTATGTATTTCCCGAACCAAAACACTGACTGAAAAGTGCTAAAAATTATCAAAAGTGACACTTTTTGAAAGACATTGTTTTCGATGCTCGTAAACAACTAATTTAGAGCCTTCAAAATTACTTTTGATAAGTATTAATAATGATTGGGTCCATGTGTAGCTAATATATGTGTTAACACACACCCTGACGTTTGTGAAACATACAGGAGTCTGGCGCGTGAAACATCCTGACGTTTGAGATACATACAGGAGTCTGGCGCGTGAGACACCCTGACGTTAAAGATACATACAGGAGTCTGGCGCGACACACACTGACGTTTGAGATATTAATTCCTGCATTTTTAAATGGAAGGTAGAGTGAATTAGCGTACGGCACAAATTCTGATCCTGCTAAACATTCCTGTATAGTTGGTTGGAATGTCCTTATTTAATTTTGGAGTTATATCAAAAACGCAACTTCGATGCTTTTGATGTGTGACCCTGACGTTTGAGATGCATACAGGAGTCTGGCGCGCCTCACACTCTGACGTTTGAGATAAATACAGGAGTCTGGCGCGCGACACACCCTGACGTTTTAGATACATACAGGAGTCTGGCGCGACACATACTGACGTTTGAGATACATTCAAGAGTCTGGCGCGCCACACACCCTGACGTTTGAGATACATACAGGAGTCTGGCGCGACACACACTGACGTTTGAGATATTAATTCCTGCATTTTTAAATGGAAGGTAGAGTGAATTAGCGTACGGCACACATTCTGATCCTGCTAAACATTCCTGTATAGTTGGTTGGAATGTCCTTATTTAATTTTGGAGTTATAGCAAAAACACAACTTCGATGCTTTTGATGTGTGACCCTGACGTTTGAGATGCATACAGGAGTCTGGCGCGCCTCACACTCTGACGTTTGAGATAAATACAGGAGTCTGGCGCGCGACACACCCTGACGTTTTAGATACATACAGGAGTCTGGCGCGCCTCACACTCTGACGTTTGAGATGCATACAGGAGTCTGGCGCGCGACACACCCTGACGTTTGAGATATATACAGGAGTCTGGCGCGCCTCACACTCTGACGTTTGAGATGCATACAGGAGTCTGGCGCGCGACACACCCTGACGTTTGAGATACATACAGGAGTCTGGCGCGCCTCACACTCTAACGTTTGAGATACATACAGGAATCTGGCGCGCGACACAACCTGGCGTTTGAGATACATACAGGAGTCTGGCGCGACACACACTGACGTTTGAGATACATTCAAGAGTCTGGCGCGCCACACACCCTGACGTTTGAGATACATACAGGAGTCTGGCGCGACACACCTTTTCACTGTGATTAACCTATTTGGAAAGAAGTTTCATATAATTCTCTTTAGTACGTTTAAAGTTATGGCTGAAACAGTTTTATATCGGACGAACAAACGAATAAACAGACGAACGAACGAACGGACGGGCGGACAGACAGACGAATGGTGCGATTAATATACGCCTCTTTTCGGGGTCATAAACATTTATAGTTTAACAAGAGTTTGTTTTCCCAAGTAAATTTACCGCTTTATTTGTTTACAATGATATACTTTGAAATGTGGATGATGTGATAACATGGCTAATCAGGTATCGTCTGCTTTCGAGAGATAAATAGATCAGTTTATTTCATATCATAAAAAAAATGTGAGTAAATTTGTATCAAACTTTTCAAATATAAAGGGCACAATTTCTGCCACGGTTTACTTCGCTCATGCCTAATATAGGCATTTCACTTGACCATATCCCATCCATCTGGATATTTTTTAAGAGATGGCGGACGTAGAGTCCTTAATAGGCAATATAGGTATAACACAAATATGATATTGTATATATGATTGTAAAAAAGCCTAGACAGCCACAAAGTAACTTCTCAGTGACTTGGCAGAAGCCAGAGCAACAGGAGAATAAAACGCCAAGGGCAGGGCAAGACAAGTTTGAAGATGAAAATTAAACGCTACCACCCCTTTCCGGATTGATGTAAACGTCATCGTATCATCCACAACATGGTCCACAACATGTCGGGTTATTGCTCAGTCACACAAGAAAGGATAGTGGCATACAGTAGATGGGGCAACTGCTTAACATGCAGTGAGCTGCGAAATGATAGGGTCATAATCTGTGTTGATAAACTGTTAAAAGGTTTAATAAAGACTGTATGAAAGTGGTCATGATTGAGGATCTTACGAAGTTTGTAAATCACATTATACATGTATTTTACGGGATGTGTTCCTATCATATATTGTTTTGTCCAAAATTTGTTTTCAATAAATGACATATAGGGTAAGAGTGAGATTCGATGCATCCTAGAACACGGTTTAAACCCCAAAAATGTTTGCCACTGACCGTTACATAGCTATACCCTTATTGTCAACCATGTATGTTTGTTGTGTCGCGTACATTGTTTTATACCAATACTAGTAAATGTTGCGTATTTTGGTAGACTGTGTTCTGTGACTTTCCTGTTCGATTTTCATGCCTTCTTATATTATTGAGGAAGAAGCTCAAACGGGCCTGAAGATGTTCTTCTGGTTATAACTGAGCTTATAGGCAATGAGAGGAAGTGACGTATATTCTGATTCGATTAACTGCCATTATGTCATATTGTCAAGATCAAGGTCACTGTCAATGAAATGTGACTTTGGTGTCTTGTTTATGATCATTAAATCAAAACAGATTGATGTTATGAGGTAAATAGAACGAATTTCTCAGTGTAAGTGGTTTTGCACTCAGAGAATTTCGTTTAATGGTAATTCTAATGATTTTCCATTTAAATTCCAGAAATATATAAAATAAATAAGTATATATACAATAATTATGAAGCAATTAACTAAATTCTTTTCTCCACTGGCACACGTCTCCAAATAATGTATGAAAAAAAAACGCAACTTCACATATCTCTAGCTACACGTGATCTTGCGTGCGTGCTCTTGCGTGTGTGTACCATTATATTTGAGATAACAGTTCTAATATTCAACCTTAAAAGGTATGTGGTTTAACAGTCTGAAACCATCGCGTCGCCGTGAAACGAACCGTTAGACCGTGAAACCATTGAACACTTCAATTAACGTGGTAGCTATACTGCATATATTAATGCAATGATGAGCTTTCATGGTGGTATATATACCGCATGTTGATGCCAGGTGAATTTGGATGGATACTCTATCTTTACTCCGATTATTAAACCAGTTTGGATGGTAGCCAATGCAACACGTTATATAATATATCTACTAAATGATATGACAATACAATGACTTAAGGGCACTAAAGGGAACTGCTCACAATTCAATCAAACTTATTGCGGGAGAATGGAAATTCCGACCAATTAATACGTTGGACATCGAAAGAGAGAGAGAGCGCGAATGGGAAAACAGATCAATAACGTGTAAACGAACAAAAGCATGTGTATACTAACTATATAGTCTCGTATAACGTTTCCTGATGTTTTCAAAAATATAACCAAATAAATATGTAATATGCTGACTAGCGTTTGGATAACAAACTGTTACATCACATTCTACAGCGCAGTAGGTGTAACCAGTATTCATTTTCGATCGAATATGAAAACTTCACTAGATTTCCTGCCATTTTTCCGCGTTTTATAAAAACGATTATAACTCCAAGCAAATTAACGGTGCCATAAAACCTTTAAATTATAAATAAGTTTAAATATAGTTCGTAATGGTATAGTAGCAAACTTCGCCAATTAAACGGGTTAATAAATTCTGAGACGTCATTTCGTCTTAATTGTGTTGTTTTAAAGTACTAGAGTACTAGAGTTCAGGCACACTATATTTGCTGATTGTTATATTTGTTAAATGAGCAAACATGAGTTAAGACAACACAATCCAGCATCAAAATATTGCCAAGTAACATGTATCTCTTTGGTTATGTACATTCCCGTGTATGAATCTTTTATGTGTGTGTGTTTTTGTTGTTTTTTTTGTTGTTTTTTAAATCAGCAAGTTTTTAACCTATATATTTTTGAGGTTATGTCAACGTGTCAAAATAAACTAATTTTAACAGATGTACATTCCTGTAGTTTATTCTTGTAGTCGTTTTGAGACTTTAATATTCGTAATATTTGTATAACTAAAAAGTTACTTCAGCAGGGCTACCGTTACCATAAACTTCGAAAAACCTTTGCAATATTTTATTATCGTAACCCTGATCTACTGTTAAAATATCAAAGTATTTTAAGAACTCTTCTGCGACAAGGACTATCACAATTCGACTTCTATGGGGATGTGATTTACAAGGACTATCACAACTCGACTTCTATGGGGATGTGATTTACAAGGACTATCACAACTCGACTTCTATGGGGATGTGATTTACAAACTTCGTAAGATCCTCGGTCATAGCCATCTTTATTAAACTTTTTAAACAGTTTATCAAAATAGGTTATGACACTATCATTTTACAACGTACTGCATGTTTTGTGGTTGAGGACGGTAGCGTTTGATTTTTTTAATCGTATCTTGTCATACCCTTAACGGTTTGTTCTGTTCTCTTGTTGCTCTGGCTTCTGTCAAGTCATTGAGTACTTACTTTGTGGCTTTCTAGGCTTTTGCTTTTTATATTATATATACACGATCATTTATGACCGGACAGGCTGTGGACCCTAGGATGACGTCTACATAAAGGCCAAAAGGACGATGACGTTTGATGTTTGTCTGCATTCTTGTCTTGTCGTGCCCTCAATGATTTATTCTCTTGTTGCTATGTTTTTTGCCAAGTCATTGAGTACCTTCCTTGTGGCTTTCTAGGCTATTGTTTTTTTTGTATTTATATATACACGAACATCTTTGTGTTTTACTTATATTGCCTATTAATGCTGCCTTGTTGGTTAGAGAATAGTTCATGGCGGGTATTTCTTTGTTTACACTGTCACGTTTTATTAGGATGACGGTAGGGTAAGTGTGAGGTTTGGTGCACCCTAGAAACTGGTTTAAACCCCCAGCGGCCTTTTGTGCCACTGACCGTTCCAAGGCGGAAGCCCTACTGTCAACCGGTTTTGTGTTTGTGACATCAATGCCTTTATTCCTTATTAACATTGCCTTTCATGTTTGTCGTTTTGCGTGTTTTGGGGTTTACTGTGTTCTGTAAAAGCTGCATTTCCTGTTCGACTTTTTTTATACTTATTTTTATATTGTCTATTAACGCTGCCTTGATTGTTAGAGGTTATGACCTGGTGGGGATATCTGTATTTACACTGTCCCGTTTATTGGGATGACAATAGGGTAAGAGTGAGGTTTGGTGCACCCTAGAAACTGGTTTAAACCCCCAGCGGCCCTTTTTGCCACTGATCGTTTCAAGGTGGTAGCCCTATTGTCAACTCTTGTGTGTTTGTGATGTCTTATCTTGCCTTTTATTCATCTTTATATATATAGTTGTTATTTGTTTCTTTATGTGTTTGTGGCTGACTGTCGTCCTTGGATGCTACTTTTCATGATCGATTTTTATATCACCATGTATGTAGACTTGTTTCAGTATCGTCGTGAATCGTCATATATACATTCCCGTGGATTACCTCAAAGTTCATATATATGTATTTATCATGCAGATATGCACTTTTCTGCCTAATAAAGGGGTGACCTAATACATTTTGCTTTATCAGGAACGTTGACCAATAGAGCAAATCAATGCGGATGTCGCAAGATGACCCTAGTGGTTGGGGCTAACTCAGGAAAGAATGAATGACGGTGAATGCAATTACATAAGTTTAATGCAACTTTTAAAATATGTTAAATATATATACAATTATCTATAAAAAAAAGAAACGAATACACAGATGAAATATGAAAAGAATGTTCTCATGAACGTTTAAGACGTTCTTAGTATTGTTACAAACACTGAATGTGTCGACTGACTATATACGACACTAAAGTTTTGTTAAAGTTATAACAATGTTGATCTATGATCTAGCGCGATAACTGTGATGCGCGAGAGCTCATGAAGATGATGATGCGCGAATCCAATGAGTGATTGTCATCAAATGCCTTCTATAAGGGTTGATGACGCGATATGTATGATGATTAACCTCCCCTGAGGTTGTGGATGATGTTCCTTCAGTGAGGACTGATAACGGGCCCACCTCGTGTTCCGGGGGTTGTCGATTATATAACCTGGCCATGTTGCACAGGTACGGGGACCGTCTCCACCGCTCTTAACGTTATATGTTGATTCTAGTGTCGAATCACCTAAAGGGCTTACACACCTTACAGGCTTAGCTCCACTCCGGGAGGCTTATATCCAAACCTGGATGGCTTATATCTAAACCTGGATGGCTTAGGCTGTAATTATATATACGTTTTAGAAGTCGGTTGATAAACATAACAATCTTGCATAATTATCATTACCCAAACAAATCATTATTTAATAAATATATGTAAGCTGTACTAATGATGAGTAACAATGTATACATATTCTACAACGCCATGTATACGCCATGTATACGCCATGTACGTCGCTGTTAACCAATGCCCCTAGTATATGTAATATACAACGTTATCAAATCACTCGTATATTACACTCACTGAGTTATGCATGCACACATGTATGCACAACGCTATGTATACGCGTCGAACATTTATACTAGTCACTCATCATATTGTTAACTAATGCACCTAATATACAATGTTATCAGTGCAATCGTGTATTACAATCACTGAGTTATACGCCAACGTTAACTAATGTACCTATTATACAACGTTTTCAAATTAATATTGTTTTACAATTAATGATCAATTACAATAATTACATCTAATAAAGTAACTTCAAAATCATATGCTAGTCTCAAGTTAATGTTTGAGAAACATCAAAGCTAACCGGATGTGGAACCGCCAACCAAGATGGCGCCGCCCACTGAATACAAATGTACGATAAAAGTTCATAAAATAAATACTGACCACATATTGCCTGTGAATTTCGCCGTCCACTTCTGCTCCAAACAAAGCAATTATCAATATCAAGCAATCCCAGCCAAAACTAGAAGACAATGGATTTTATAGCAAACGTTATTCCCAAACCATTATTTCCCCCGTTCAGTCCGTGACATACGTGGCTAATTCGCAGTATTAAATTCTACACGAAAGGACCCTTACACAATTTTTCCTTTTAAGGAGATAGACCTATACTTTTACATGCATTAGCACAAAACTAAACTTATTAAACGGCCCTTCCGGACGTCCTATGGCGGCCACTTAAAATGTGCACGGTTTTCCGTGTTACCTGAATATATCATGAACATTGTGAATTTGGTTCAACTAAACAATGGATTAGGGTGTAACTACCAGATGCTTACAAGGGCTGTGTACGACCAATACGCTCTACCCGTGACATTTTGTGACAGCGGAATCCCTCGGCGTTTATTATACGTAACGTTATCTGACGTCATGAACGTAACGTTGCCTGACGTCATAAAACAAACAAAAAACAACAACATGGCGGCGTCCTCGATTAGCGTAACATTCTGAGAAATGGGTAATAATAGTAATGTGGATAATCTACATGATAAATAGAATATTATGTCAGTGCCTTTTACTATCAAGTTTTTTAGGCTCGGCTCGAAAACGAAGAATGTGAATGCTTTCTTTCCTGTTCCACTTTTTGCAAACGATAAGTTGAAACTTGCAAACGATAAGTAAGCACATATGATAACATCGTCGACCAGAACTTTGAACATTTTCCTTAGGCTATCATATAGCAGCACTTTGGTAGACGGTAGTCTCAAAATTGGATATTAGGTTATACTTGTATGCTACTATCAATAGCAAACTGTGACTGCTTTTAATAATAATATTTCTCTTTTATCAGGTAACGGAACCGAGGCTCTGCATGCAAACTATTGCGAAAATAATCGTCTACAAAGGACATATAACCACATTTGAAGAAACTACTAAACAAGATAAACAAACACCTTGTACTCCTGCCATGCTTTACCTGTCCACGAATATTACGAAAACGTATAGTTCTGACTAAGCTGTCAGTATATAATACTATTTTAGAGATTTTAAATGCCATTACGTAGTAATTGAACACTGTAGTCAGTCACTAAGGTTCGCCTTTATTATGTGCAAAGACTAGACAACCTCGAAGGATTCCATGAATGCACCTTGAAACCATACAAAAGTGAGGTAAACGCTTGTATATTCGTCTTTCAGGCGTTTTGATCCTGCCCTAAATTGTTCTCTTTAACTATAACTGATGTGATTGTTCCGTACAATTCAGGATACATTATGAGGTGTTTCTCATTATATGTTTTATATATCTTTACAACAATATTTAAGTGTATCGTTTTCTAATTTCTGTGGATGTTGACTATGACATTTCTTTTTGATGGATTTTATTTTCATTTGTCAATTTGGGAGCTGAGGACAGAATACTAGCGAGGTTGCGTACAGATACATCGATTTAAGCTAACCAGCGGCCCCTATTGCCTACTGACCGTTCCAAGTCGGTGACCCTTTTGTTAATTGCCATGTTCTTGTGCTGTTTAATTTGGTTTGGTTTCATATTTGTTTCAGGATAATTTAAACAAAACGGTGTACAGCGCACGATTAGAAATATCTGTAATGTTCTAGATTAAAGCATCCTCCCCTGTTATAACGTTAATTAAGCGATTGACTGGAATACAGTTCCCCAAGCGTTCTAACAACAGTTTAATCGCGTGTTTTGGTCGACTGCTTTATGTGAATGCTTTCTGTAACGACTTGTGTATCTACCTTTATTACTGTTGCAATATTTTAAACAGTAACTTGTGTCGTAAATTGTGAATATCCATCCTTTTGATAACTGATACTCGCTTTAACGCTTGGTTCGACACTATTCGTTTTCGCAAATGACATATTGTAAAGAGTTGGTGCAAAAGATAGCAAACTCGCAACACTTCATGCAAAGCTAAAACTCCTAGACTTAGATCAGGTAATATCCACAACTCTATCATACTGTACTGAAAATATGAAAAGAAACATCGTCAGTACATCTAATATCAACTTGATTTGGTTTGGTTTGATATTTGTTTCAGGATATAATTTCAACAAAACGGTGTACAGCGCAAGATTAGAAATAAATGTAATGTTCTAGATTAAAACATCCCCTGTTATAACGTTTATTAAGCGATTGACTGAAATACAATTCCACAAGCATTCTAACAACAGTTTAATCGCGTGTTTTGGTTCACTGTTTTCTGTGAATGCTGCATGTACCGACTTGTATATCTACCTTTGTTACTGTTGCAATATTTTAATATTTTAACTTGTGTAGTAAATTGTGAATACTCACCCTTTTCATTACTGATACTCGCTTTAACGCTTGGCTCGACACTATTCGTTATCGCAAATGACATATTGTAAATAGTTGGTGCAAAAGATAGCAAACTCGCAACATTTCATGCAAAACTAAAACTCCCAGGCTTAGATCAGGTAATATCCACAACTCTATCATACTGTATGTATCAATAAAGGAAACATCGTCAGTACATCTAATATCAAGTAAGATAAGTGTTATCTACGCCAGATCAATACATTATAAGTAACGTACATAAGCTCTTAGACTCAAAGTATATGAAATCATTATAGGCTCAGAGCCGCCAAAGACTCTGCAATATAAACAGGTGTTTAATCCATGGTTTACTGAACCGTATTAAAGTGCCATAATATATCCATAGATTAACATGCCTGAAACTTAAACTCAGGTGATTAACAAGTTATTCTCGGTACTTTAGGTATACTTAAAAATAGACGCAATGGTTTGCCAAAGTTTAAAGTATGTAATATTAAAAAAAAAGCTAAAAAAAAAAAAGCATGTGCATTAAGAATATAGCAATATCGATACTAGTTTACATATTGCTGTTACAAAATATATACATATGGGCGTAACTAATATAAGTAGTTTACATATGGGTATTAGAGCTCAATTGTGTCGCACCGAAAGCGCCGCCATTGATGAAATTATGTTCGGCAATTTTCGGATTTTCCCCTCAAATCATCAGTCTGTTTCACTTGGACGATTGTCTCTTTTCATAGTTTGATAAACGCTTATTCGGAGTATTCGTACTAGCTCGGCTAATCCCGTCATTCTGAAGGATATTGACGAGTAGTTACGAATGAAGCGATATTTATTAAGTGCTTATCATTTGTTTTATTATTTTTATTGGGGTTGTCAAAATTAAACTAACCTTCATTAAACCAATGTTTATATCTCTGTTTACAACAAAGAAAAACACAATCGTGAAAACTCGACCAATCCCGTTATTTTTCGGGATCACAGTGTGATGACGTCAAGGTGTGTCTGCGTTTTGTTGGTAAACAGAGATCAGACAGCTGTCAAAACCGACAGAATATATTTTAATTTGCGTATAGAAAGATCCCTTTCTTGAATTCAGTTCATCGCAGGGTAAATATAGATATAAAAATCGAACAGAAAAAGCAGCATTCAAGGACGACAGTCAAACACAAACACACGCAGGAACAAAGAACAAATTTAAAGATGAATAAAAGGCCAAATAAGACATCACAAACACAAAAGGGTTGACAAATAGGGCAGTAGTATAGATAGTGAGGGTTCCAGGACAGTTTTTCCCTCGCGACAAACAGTCAAACAGTTATCAGTTGTCTCCAGCTGCCCCAGCAAAAATGTAAGCACCAAATGATGAAGGCATATTTGATATCAGACATCTTTTACAACTGTACAAACTGCTTAATCGCCCTCCGCTTAGGAAAAACTTTACCCATACCCCCACTATCTATTACACTTTAGTTAATCGCCCTTCACTTAGGAAGAACTTAAGGACTCTTCTGCGACAAGGACTATCACAACCTGACTACAATGGTGATGTGATTTATAAACTTCGTAAGATTCTTGGTCATGATCACTTTCATACTATCTTTGTTAAACTTGTTAAAAAGTTTATCAAAAGAGGTTATGACCCTATCATTTTGCAACGTACTGCATGCTTGGTGGTGGACCCTTTTACAGTTCGCCACTATGCTTTCCTCTTTAATTGTACGATGACCGGACAGGCTGCGGACCCTATGATGACGCCTACCTAAAGCCCATTGGGACGTCGGCGTTTGATGTTTGTCTATGATCTTTCTTGTCGTGCCCTTAATGGTTTATTCTCTTACTGCTCTGGCTTCTGCCAAGTCACTGAGTACCTTCATTATGGCTTTCTAGGCTATTGTTTTTTTGTATTATATTTACACGAGCATATTTGTGTTTTACTTATATTGCCTATTGATGCTGCCTTGTTGTTTAGAGATTAGATCATGGCGGGGATTTCTTTATTTACACTGTCCTGTTTTAATGGGATGACAGTAGGGTAAGTGTGAGGTTTGGTGCACCCTAGAACCGGTTTAAACCCCAGTGGCCTACTTTGCCAATGACCGTTCCATGGCGGTAGCCCTATTGTCAACCCTTTTGTGTTTGTGATGTCGTTTGCATGTATTATTGCTTTTGCCTTCTTGTTTGTCTGTTTGCGTGTTTGTTTGTTTTTGTGGTTGACTGTCATCCTTGAATGCTACTTTCCCTGTCCGATCTTTTTATATTTCTTTTTGTCCAAACCCTTACTATCTATTATTTTTTGTAAATAACTAAAACATGTGCAATTTATTAAGCAAAGCCAGACAGACCGGACAGTAATCTTCATCATCGCTGTACATGTCATGGAATTTACTTATACGCCAATGTATCTTGCCCATTATCTAGTATGTATCTTTAATCATCATAAGCTGACAAACTCTTTTTGTTGATTTCGTAGCTGTTCAGCTAGTGTTTGTTAGATCTGATAACTTACATCTTGTGATGAGCTTCCATCGCTGTGAATAAAATGTTTTTATAATCATCGTGTGCTATTTGTTTTTTAACAACATACTTTTTAACACCCTTACATTTCTTTGTACCAGTCTCATTATCTAACATATACGAATATAGTTTACTTCGTAGTCCAACAAATTCAACAATAGGTATTCCACAAGTTTCATAATTCATCTTGCCAATAACCTTTTTATTATCATCAAAATGAAATTTACTTTTTGGATCATAATAACAATTATCAAAAAGTTCTTTATCCTTGTAAAAGTCTGCATACACATCTTTTGTTTTTATTTCATAACACAAGGAATCGGTATCAGTAAATAATAATAATAGCTTTTTTATCATATTTGTTTTTAATGTTCTTGTAATGGAAAAATGAGATATAGGGTCCTATAGAAACCACAGCGTCCGAACGCACTGGCATCGTAGGTACGCACTGTACTGCAAACAAGGACTTTATAATACAATGAAAGAGATAAAAAAAAAACAGAAAGGGTGGTGAAGACAGGGTTACCGACTTGGAACGGTCAGAAGGCAATAAGGTCTACTGGTTAGCTTAAATCGATTTTGTATGCACACAATCCTTGCTATTATCCTTTCTTCAGCGCCCAACTAAACAAGACAGTGTAAACAAAACTACATCCCATCAAAAGGAATTCTCTAGCAATAAAGTCATACATCAAATATTTTGACAAGTCTAAAATAGACATGCCAATATGCCAACATAACAATGACGATTTAAAACTAATCGTTCTTTTATTCTGTTTATGGCAAATAAATTTTCATTAAACATTTTACAAGAAATGAATGATGGTCTTGCTGCATATTTTAAGAGAACCTCCTCATCATGAGTTAATTTAACAATAATTCTCTTTCTCAAATGTTCCATAGTTTTACCAAAAACTGAATTGTTCATCAGTTTGAAGAAATCCTTTTCAAAATCATATCATTTTTACCAGCTGTTCTATTAGCAGTATTAAAGTCTATGTATATCTTCAACCACTCTGATTCGTCGAACTGTAATATTCTATGTATTTTTGTTACCTTTAGTCCCAACTTCTTGTATAACTCTAAGTTTCATAATGTGCGACAAACTTTTCTTTATTTTTTAGCGTAGTGGCAAGTTTTTAACATGACAAGATGCTAAATTAGACTTTTTCTGAAATGTTTTACAATAGTCTGATAACCACTCATCTTTTATATTTAAACCTTCTGGGCAAGAAGATAATCGTTATGCGAGACTTGCAGTTTTTTTGTGATACTCGATATCACACTCAACAATGTCATTAGATTTTCCTTTTTCAAACTTATCAACCCACTTGAAGTTACCAGTAGGTAACGGTTGGCACATAGCCCACCCATACAAGTTATTAGTATCAAGATATATTATGTACTTGCTTTCTTTTTTCTTGTCGTAGTTTTTCATATATTTATTGTTAGCCTGTGAATATCTGTTTGCGATATAACTTGTGCCACCTCTTAATCTTTTTTCCACAAGCACATATTGATCAATATCAGTTATTAAATCAAGTTGGATACCAGTCATCTTAAGGCATGCATCCCAAGCTAAACCAGGACTACTGAAGTAATGGCAAGGATCTAATTTGTAATACTCAATACACATTTTTTTAAAGTTTTCCAAAACATTTGCAAGCATCAACACATCAGTCTTAAGGTACAGATCATGATATTCTCCTATATTTTTAATCTTGAATGTTTTCCAGCGTTTTAGCGTGTTCATAATCTGCATCTGAAATGTGTTCATGATTTAATTCAGAATAAAAACTATCTTTGCCAGGTAATTTAACTTCTTTAAAACGTTCAGAACTGTTCATGTAATCATAAGGATAAACACCTTTTCTTTTTATTAATTCTAGCTTGTTGCCAGAGTATTCCTGAGAGGTATACTGAAACGAGGGGATGTTTTTTACTAAATTTTCTAATGATTGAGACATAAACTGAAAGCTGTCAATAAACACCAAACTTTGTCCTAGCATAAAAGCCGAATATTTTTCCATGTATGTTTTTTTTAAAACTTTCCGATGTGTTGCATTATGAAGTGAGAATCATAACCTCTCAAATGATGAAACACAACAGTTTTTTTTTTAGTCAGCCTGAAATTAATATTACATATATCGTGAGCGCTTAACCTATACTTTCCAGTTGAAAGACAATGATCTCAAACTTTTCTAACAGAGTTTTCATATGCTACTGTACGACCTGGGTCATCTTTTTTAAGAGTTATTGAAAAAACATTACCACAAATATGACATGATTTAGATTTTTCGAATTCTTTTTCTTCTGATGGTGACATCACCAAATCCTTTTTTAAATGTTTGTTCATAGTTTGTTTGAACCACTTTTGTTCTTCTTTCATTTTTTCTAAAAACTTATAAACAGCGTTTGGTCCTCGGTATGTCACAACTGGTTTTGAATATTGATCATCATAACAACAAACAACCTTATATCCATAGTCACTCAGTATGTTGCTGATATGCTTCCGTGTACGATTTTTTAGGATTATTTGGTGCTGAAGAAATACTTTCAGTTATCGCCTCAAAATCAGCATATATAACAAACGGAACCATAAGTTGTCTGTCATAGTTTTTAAACTTAACTTTTTCATTCTTGTTTGGCATTTCTACTGCTTGTTTTCCGTTAAGTGAAAGACAAATAGGTTTGTGTTTTTCCAGAACTCGTTCTAGTTTAAAGCACTGCAAGCATGTTTTACAAAACCATTTTTTATTTGAATGTTATGTTTGATTAAACATTAATCTGTTAAAATCTTTTATCCATACATAATGATGTTTTTCTTTTTCGGTGATCAAAAGCACATCACATGTTTCCTCTGCTTTATTTGTTGATATGTACAAGGGGTATACTTGATTATTTTCATATCTAAATATGTTAAAACAAATGTTGTTTTGTTTTCCGATTTTTGGGATTTGTATGATAGTAACACGAAATATTATTCCTTTGTAATTTAGAACTCCGATATGCTTTTTATAATGAGATATTCTCTAGGGATGTGTTTTAACAGGAAAGGTAGAAAAAACTAAAGCACTCGTTATCTTCATTGTTTATATTTATTAGTCCTTTTTTCGCATTAGCAAATTCTTTTGGTAAATTCAAAAAGGAACTACCACGTAAAGGCTTATACTTTACTCGATTTATGTAGTGCGCATCTAATACCTCAGTTTGCCAACCACTTCCCATCTGATTCCAATTTCAAACTCTAGCTATAATTTCCAAACGTGCTTTGTCCAGCGCCTCGATAATATTATTTTCGGTTAATAGTGTTGCCGCTTTAGAATTAAAGTAAGCTGGTTTGTATGTGGTTGCAGGACCTGTTTCTTTGTCTCCAATCGATGTTTTTTTAAAAATATGTTTCTCATTAACACTTAATTTAAAGCCGCTCGTTTTTCTTAGTTCCGTTTTAAGAAATTGTATAACGCTTGGTTGCGTTTTCTGCAGTTGACTGAGCGGATCATTACTGATAACATTTACTTTAAAAACCTTGCTATACTGTTTTGGGGATGTTTCAATTTCTCGGATATTCATTATATAATATTACATGAGATTATTTCTTTAAGCCTATAATTATTTTATTTAATTATTTTGATGTAAAATATTTATTCCCTGGTTAGATGATATTGTTTTTATTCAACCGTCATAAACAACAATATCAATTCCTTTGTCTAACAATGCTGTAGTAAGGAATAAAAGAATCCTCAGTTACAAAACCACGAGTTGCTGATGAAATTAGTTTTTTACAAAGCATGCAACCTGTTTATATATCTGTTTTTTTTAATTTTCCATGGTAATTTTAGTTGTTGTGTCATGGTTATAATTCTTTCAGTCAGATCTTGAAAGTTTGTAAAAACTATTAACACTTTGTCAAGTTTATTCATATTTTCAAATTCAACCATTTGAACATATATCATTTGATCTTCCTTAAAGTTTTTGATTTCCTTTTTTGCTTGTTCCATTATAATATTACATCAGATACTACTTTTAAGCCCATATTTAAATATATAATTCTATAGTTTAGTATAATGAATGGCAAATATTGTAAAAGAGTTTTAGATATTATTGATCCTCCTGGAGCGTCTTCAGATTGTATCTTATTTTGCAATACTAATAAAAAGAAGCACTGCCAATATTGTGTTGGAACCAAGCTTTGTTACAAGTGTACTTACGCATGTATAAATTGTAACGATACTTGTGAAGCTTTCGATAATGAACGTATCTGTTTTAATTGTGGTACTCACAATGGTTATAATCTCATTACAGGTTACAACTACAACCGAAAGAAAACTATTTACCACAGAAAGTACCATTTGGATAATTACATGGTAGCATATGATTTGTCTTCTGCAAATAGACAAAGATTCAAAGATTTGTTTTACAAAATTGTAAGGATTTTGGATAAAATAGAGGGTCGAAAAAGATCAATCAAATTTGAATACATTTTTTCAGAAAATATTTAAAATATTAAAGAGAAATAACGAAAAAAAACGATTAAAACAAAATCTACTAGAGAAAAGTATGATAGGATTTAGAAAAAGTTAAAAAAGAATTACGACTGGATACCATGACCGTTTAACTTAAATTTGTTCATATACAATTCCAGAGGTTCTGTAAAGTTATCATTCTTAATATTTTTTTAAAGGTAATCCTAATTATCTCTTCATCATTTTCTAGTCCAATTGATGTTTGGACGTATGATAGAAGTTGTTTAAAACTCCTATGATGTGTTTTTAACAAAGTCTTTCTTTCTGCTATTCTTGTTTTACTTACTAAAACAACAACTACTGGAGGAACTGCGCCAACTACAGCCACGAATACAGGAATTGCTGAAACTAATGCTAGAACAGCACCACAACCAATTATTCCACTGGTAATCTGTAACGTTGTGTTTGTAATACCACATAATTTATAGCTACGTCTGTATGCAGCTACAAGTCGCGTCAAGTGATCAATTAATTCTTCTTTGGCTTTCATGTATAATTACAGTTAGACAACAATTTAATCATGATATTTAGAAAATAGTTGCTCATGTTCTTTGGGTGATATTTTACCTATTTTTAATAATTATCGATTATGCTAATACCTTTATTTATTAGCTGTGGACTATTTTCTGATTCGATACTTCCACATACTAACTCCAAATCATTAACCAAATCATCAGGACTATTGTAATATTCAACATCAACACAACCTCCTAAAATCTTTTTGAACTTTGAAGAACCTTTATGAATTGGTAAGCCAGATAATTCTGTTAGTTCCATAAAAGCATTCTGAGACAGCTTTGAATACGTTTTTCTATTATTATTGTTCGGCGCCCCTTGAGGGCGCAGGACATACTGTGGTAGTACTTTGACCTTAGGCATGGGGAATCAAAAGGACTGATAGTTGAGTATGTTTGGATTGTAATTAAAAATGTTTAAATGGCATTTAAAGCATTCTATAAAACGCACCAGAATAAGATATAAAACACAAGAGATAAAACTGCTTAGCGATTTCTTGAATTTCTGTAAGAAATGATGCACCAATAATTCAAAAATTATACAAAATCATTTCATTAAAACGATGTCTCCCTGTATTTTGACTGAAAACGAGGCTGATTATAAAATCAAATGGTTAAATGCGTAAAACGAATTTTAGAAAAATTTAACGAAATTTATCGATCGTAATATCTGCGTTTCAAATGTTTTCACATTGTTCTCGTTTTTAAATCGTTTTGATTAATTATTATTGGCAAATTACATTAAATGTTGCTAAGAAATGAGAAAATACGATGATATATCGGAAAGTTTTGGCATTTAAATTTCGTTTACGGGAAATCGCTAATTTTGTAATGCTTCATTTTGACTGTCAAATGCAGACAAATGTATTGAAAACGAAAGTAGATTTATGAGCGCAGACTCTTTGCTTCAAGTTTATCTTGTATTAAAATGTAAACATTTTCTATATAGAGTATCATCCAAATAAAGCCTGGGCTGGTCATAGTGGACAGCCATGATTTCTGGCCGGGCTGCTCTTACACAGCCTGGGCAGGTCATA
Source organism: Cyrtodaria siliqua (assembly GCA_037043455.1). Classification (NCBI taxonomy): domain Eukaryota; kingdom Metazoa; phylum Mollusca; class Bivalvia; order Adapedonta; family Hiatellidae; genus Cyrtodaria; species Cyrtodaria siliqua. The sequence continues at coordinate 60,081 of JAWPHD010006146.1, read as the reverse complement.
GTGGACAGCCATGATGTCTGGCCGGACTGCTCTTACACAGCCTGGGCAGGTCATAGTGGACGGCCGTGATGTCTGGCCGGGCTGCACTTACACAGTGATGTCTGGCGGGACTGCTCTTACACAGCCTCGGCTGGTCATAGTGGACAGCCATGATGTCTGGCCGGGCTGCTCTTACACAGTGATGTCTGGCGGGACTGATCTTACACAGCCTGGGCAGGTCATAGTGGACGGCCGTGATGTCTGGCCGAGCTGCTCTTACACAGCCTGGGCAGGTCATAGTGGACAGCCATGATGTCTGGCCGGGCTGCTCTTACACAGTGATGTCTGGCGGGACTGCTCTTACACAGCCTGGGCAGGTCATAGTGGACAGCCATGATGTCTGGCCGGGCTGCTCTTACACAGTGATATCTGGCGGGACTGCTCTTACACAGCCTGGGCAGGTCATAGTGGACAGCCGTGATGTCTGGCCGGGCTGCTCTTACACAGTGAAGTCTGGCGGGACTGCTCTTACACAGCCTGGGCTGGTCATAGTGGACAGCCATGATGTCTGGCCGGGCTGCTCTTATACAGTGATGTCTGGTGGGACTGATCTTACACAGCCTGGGCAGGTCATAGTGGACGGCCGTGATGTCTGGCCGAGCTGCTCTTACACAGCCTGGGCAGGTCATAGTGGACAGCCATGATGTCTGGCCGGGCTGCTCTTACACAGTGATGTCTGGCGGGACTGCTCTTACACAGCCTGGGCAGGTCATAGTGGACAGCCATGATGTCTGGCCGGGCTGCTCTTACACAGTGATGTCTGGCGGGACTGCTCTTACACAGCCTGGGCTGGTCATAGTGGACAGCCATGATGTCTGGCCGGACTGCTCTTACACACAGTGATGTCTGGCGGGACTGCTCTTACACAGCCTGGGCAGGTCATAGTGGACGGCCGTGATGTCTGGCCAGACTGCTCTTACACAGCCTGGGCAGGTCATAGTGGCCAGCCATGATGTCTGGCCGGGCTGCTCTTACACAGCCTGGGCAGGTCATAGTGGACAGCCGTGATGTCTGGCCGGACTGCTCTTACACAGCCTGGGCAGGTCATAGTGGACGGCCGTGATGTCTGGCCGGGCTGCTCTTACACAGCCTGGGCAGGTCAAAGTGGACGGCCGTGATGTCTGGCCGGACTGCTCTTACACAGCCTGGGCAGGTCATAGTGGACGGCCGTGATGTCTGGCCGGGCTGCTCTTACACAGCCTGGGCAGGTCATAGTGGACGGCCGTGATGTCTGGCCGGGCTGCTCTTACACAGCCTGGCCAGGTCATAGTGGACAGCCGTGATGTCTGGCCGGGCCGTTTGGAAAATTGTCTGAATGACCTAGTTAATTCAAAATACATTTAACCAAGTCAACATAGCAACGTTTGTTAATATTATGTCCATGACCACTAAATATACCAAGGTTTAGTACTGATGATAAGATAGTTAAAATAACTGATTAACACGTGTACTGTTATTTAATAACGTATGTTTTATTTCTTCAAAATTTTGGCGCCGAATTGATGCTTTGCATCAAGTTTTTCTTGTAACGCTTTGTTATCAAGTCTATAAAATCATCATCTACTTTTAGATCAAGCACGACTGCTTCTCCTTGTTTGGCAATAAACGTGTGATGGCCAACAAGCTTAGGTAAATCAATTTGTAACATACCGTAATGACCATCTTTGCCGAATTTGTAGGAATTTTTATTTTGTTGCATCCCTTTACCAGACTTTTGTATAGTTTCACTAGCTGTTCGAATTCGCTCAGGCAACTTCCATATGTAACAATCCAGAGCATTCAGTTCATCAGTCAGATCATCACGTTCTCTCGTATGTAGAATTTTAGTTTTTCTGAGGTTATCGGGGTTACCGAGTAATTTTGAATATTTAAGTTTAGTTGTCTCGCCTGGCCTCACGAACTTCTCCCTGAGTTTTTTTTTCGTCGAGGTGGTCTATTTTTGTGTTTAGACCTCTTATTTTGTAAGACATTCCCCAGCGAGACTCTTTAGCCTTGGTAATATATTCATCATAATCAGCTTTTCCTTCCATAATACCTGATATTTCAGTTGGTATTGGCAAATCATACTTATCAAGTACTTCTTTAGTCATACCAGCATTCAAGTTAACATCATACACCGGTTTTGGTTCCTTAGGCCTCGCGGCAAGTTCTTCTTCTCTCCATTCTACTTCTATTTCTTTTAGTATTACTTCCTCGTGATCAATTGAAGGGCATTTTTGTTTGATTTTTTCATATAATTCTTCCGTTGGTTTGGCATGTTTTTGCCTAAGCACTCTGTTTGAAGCACTTCTTAATTTTGATCTAGACTCTGTTGTCCGTTTTAGTTACTCCATGAAATCAGTCGACGATTCTTGGTCTTTAGGATCTACGGTTTGCATGATAGCTGGTTTTTTAAAAACGTGCGGTGGCGGTGGCGGTGGCGGTGGCGGTGGCGATGGTAGTGTTGATGGTGCTATAGCTCCACGCTCAGGCGGGGCAACTAATTGTGGACGTATTGCCTCAGGAAGAATAGCCAACTGTTGGCGTATTTCTGGAAGGGTAATCAAATGTTCAGCTAGCCGCCTTGTTTGCTCTGTTATTTCGCTAGTTACAGGTTTAAGTACTTCTGTGTATAAATCACGACTAGCTCCTTTTTCTAATCTTTTTCGGATAACTTTATTCTCGTATTCTTTAACAAGATCACTCGCTTTTTTCTTTTTATCTGCTAATTCTTTCCATTTTAACAAAGACATGTATAATGTAAGGTTAGATTAAAATAAGATAAATTACGATAAGTTAAAATAAGTCAAAATAAGTTAAGACAAGTATTATATAAGTATTATTATAATGGAAATTTAAAACTATGACATGAAGACAGAAAACGGTAAGTTCAAACAGCTATGGAAATTTATGCCAGACTATTGTTTTAGAATGCTTATATGTGGTAATTCAGGTTCTAGGAAGACGAATACATTAGTTCACATGTTGTTAAAACCTTTAGTTTACTATGACAATATTTATTTGTTTGCTAAAAACTTATTTAACTCAATCTTACTACAAAACCCCTAAAGACATTCGGTTGAAATGCTCTCATTACATCTTCTTCGCAACTCCAAGTATAAATGAAATAAACATGCTTTCTAGAAAACAAGACGTAAGTAAAGACCATTACAAAAAAGCAACTGACAAGCAATACGGCTTTCTGTATCTAGATCGCCCGAGGAGTTAGCAAAGGCGTAACTTCATCGGCGATTTATAACAGAGATCGAAGATCTCTGTTTAAAATCACCCTAGAAGGTTAGTAATGCGTAACTTCATCGGTAAAATTTAATCTAATCATATTATATATAATGGGGATTGTTAACGATCTTTGCGAGGAAGTTACTACTGGCAGTATTAATATTATAAATGTTGGTACTGTGCTGTCTGAGTATGTTAATCAAAAACATCTGATTAATTATCTTCACAAGGGTAAAAACCAGGAAAATGTTTTAAGAAGATTATCTTAACATGGATAATAATAAAATTACCAATGTAGATAATCCAGAAAAATCAGATGATGCAGCAACAAAGCAATTTACTTTGAGAAGAGTAGCAAAGATCATACGTGATTATAATATTGATAAAATTCCAGACATGATGAAAAATTTGACAACAGGTGTAGATGATAAACTAAGTCAAATACAGACAAAGTTACAAGCAAACCGCGAGAAAATGATTGAAATTCAAAATGGTTTAAAAGATGAAATAAAACGTTTGGGTGATGCTTTAAAAGAGCTAGAAACGAAAGCAGACGGACTGGAAGACAGTGATCTCTATAAAAAGCTGGGTGAAAAAAATCGATTTGGTGTTGAAAGTATTAATGAGCGAATTAAGGAAATCAATAAACAAATGGTTGATAACAATGAACTAGAAAATGCTATTGCTGATGCTTCAAAACAAATGAGAACTGCTTTTACTTCCGAAATAACTCAAATTAAAATATTAAATGAACGGATAAACACCAACGTTGACGATATCAACAAAGACTTTGAAGACATCAAAAAGAAAATGGTTGGCAGCAAGACGCTGGAGATTGCTCTGAGCAAACTGGTTGACTTGAGACTGCTATTGATGATGCTTCAAAGAAATTAAAAGCTGCCGAGGATGAAAGGAGCAAACTTTTTGATGGTGAAATAGCTTCATTAAAACAGTTTAATCAAAAGTCTGATAGTCGCCACACAGCAATTCTTGGCATAATTGATGAGTTGAAAGCAAAAGCAAAATATTTCAGTCGGATTCTAATTCATGAAGCTATAATAGATGATGGAATGAGCATCATGCGAGATGCCCGTGATTATGTATCATACCCGACACGAAAACCACTTGAAAGAACCAAATGTAATGCTTTTCTCGGTGCATTTACACTCGTATATAGTTCATTTGTAAAAAGTGGAGAATATGCTACAGAATATCCCGGTGGTGGTAAACGTTCCCTCGGCGCAATAATTGTAAAACCAGGGCGCTATATAGTTGAAGCAGACCTTACATATACAGTTACAAATATAGACATTGATATAGAATATTTTAATTTGTTTAATCTAAGTGCTGAGGAGTCACTTACTCAACCAAAAATAGAAAATGACAAACGAATACTATAAGAAACATTTGAAGCATATCTTTCAAAATCTCGTTATTCGACAATCTCTCCAAGCATAAAACGTAGCTCTACTCGTTTTCAATTTTCAAAAATCAAGTTTTAAACTGTATTACAAAGGCGATAAATTTTAGAAAAAACATTATCCATCCTATATTATATGGAACAAAAAATTGTATTATCATCAGAAATTGCGTCAATAATTAATAGCTCAAATACACCAAGTAATTTTACAACTGTATTTGACAGACCATTAGTATTAGGCAAAAGCAAACAGTATGGCATTGGACTCAATAAGATTAATTCTATGACTTACTCATGGTTTTACAAATGGAAATTATAGTTATGCTGATATTGATAATTACATAAAAGAAAAATTGACTGTAAATGGCGATTTAACTGATGACTCGTCTGTCCCGATAAGAATTGAGTTTGATTTATCAAGTTTTAAATGTTTAGTTACCATTCGTAATAACGTTATGCTTGATTTAAGGGAGACAAACTTTCACACATTAATCGGGTTTGACAAAGATGCAGTTATTAGAGAAACTAAATTTGGAACTGTGACACCAAACATAACAGATTATATCGATACATTGTATATCCACTATGATTTAATAAGTAATTCTATTGTTGATGGATCATACGGGGATGTTATTTATGAAATAAGTACAGCTGAACTTACGAGATCGTATCCTTTTAAAGATGAACCGATAAGAGTCGGGTTCTGTGAAGAAAACTAAACGATCATTAACAGTATTAATATCTACATTACCGATTTCTCCGGTAAATGTATTAATCTCAACGGAGTTCATACATAATTTCGATTTGTTTTAAAGGAATTAGTGTAATATAAGTTATATATGACACGATTTAAACAGAACACAACAGAACAGAACATATTCTTTATTTATGACTTAAACAAATGTTTCTCGTCATATAAATACATATTACATTTGTTAATATGTGACAGGTCAATGCAATTTTTACATTAAACAATGAAAAAGTACAAACACACAACCATGCATACTATACACTCATACAACTCACCCATTCACTCTGACGCCCGAAATGTCTCACACATTCACTCTGGATCACGTATTTATGTTATAAGGATTAAACTATTCCTATTACATAGTTTCATGTAAACTTTTAAGTTTTAATAGTTTACATGTCATGTCCAATGAGGATGAACATACATTTTTTACTCATTATACATTGCAGTATTGCGAATAATAAATGCTTCCCTAACAAACCTAGATAATCTAAAAAGCTCATGCTGGCTTGAAGATTGCATCAGCTGAATAAATTTAAAAACACTTGGATGTCTGTAATAATATTGTTTAACATATAATTTACGTAATTGTTCGTACAAAGGACAAATTAAAATAAAATGATATTCATCTTCTAAGTCTGTACTATTACACAATGTACAATATCTCTGATTTCTATCAGTTCTATTTTGTGAATATCTGCCAGTTTCAATTCTAAGTCTGTGGGAGGATAATCTTATCCTCGACATGGCAGTTCTTAATTTCAACGGCAATATATCTAAATACACTTCATATGAGAATGAGGTTTTAAAATGTCTATACAAGCATAAAACTCGATTATTTTCAACATCAGTGTTCCATTTTTGAACAAAACAATCTATTAAATTTTGGTTAATCAACAAATGAAAAGATTTCATATCAATACAAGTTGGGTCATTCCAAACATAATTATAGCCACAGTCTGTTATAATGGTTTTAACATTGCTGGCCAAATTCTTCATTCCTCTTTCACAATCTCTCACAGCGTCTTTATAAAAAGTTGATATTAAAATGTTTTTTGAATCGACCACCTTACTCCAATACTTTATTATTTTTACATACCTTAAAATATACAATGGGTATCTACCTAGTTCTCCATAAATACCGGAATTACTAGTAGACGTTTTAACCCTTAACAAGTATTTACAAAATTTCAAATGTATTCTTTCGATCTCCTTTGACTTTGTAAAACCCCAAATTTCTGCTCCATAGCTTAATATAGAACCAACGAACGCATCAAATAATTGGCAAAACGTTTTTGGTTTAAAATTGTATTTTTTTACATGTGCAATTAATATATTTAAAGCTTTTAATCCTTTACCTGCTAAGGTCTCTTGATTTAAATTGTATGAACCCGTATAATTAAAAACAGATCCGAGGTAGTTAAAATCGTTAACAACTTCTAAATTATTTCCATTATAAACCCATGTCTCATTAACTAAAAGATTACCCCTTTTTCTAAAAACCATAACTTTTGTCTTTTCCACGTTAACCTCTAATCCCCATTTGTCGCAATATTCTTTCAACAAATTTAAACGTTCTTGTAACTCAGACGGTGATTTTCCAAACATTTAAAAAGGTTTATGACACTAGTACGGGAACATATACTCAAACAAAGAGTATGATAATGGACCTTTAGAAAAGTTGATCGATTTACTGGGGCTGGCATATTTGGCATTTTTTCAAAAGTTGGCTTAAAGATATTTAGTGAGTCTGTAAAAACAGCAGGCAAGAAAGCATTAGAAACTGCTGGTAAACAAATTATAGAGAGTGGTTCTAAACAACTTGGAGATGAAGTAGGAAAAATGGCTGTTGATAAATTAGTTTCAGTTATTAAACCTAAATCAAAAGGTGAGATAAATTTAAAAGAACTTACAAAGGCTGATAACAAAAAAGAAGTTGTAGCTGAAACTGAAGAAGATGTAAATGCAAAAATTAACAGATTACTATCCGGAAGAGGAACCAAAAATATTCATGCAAGAATTAAACGATTGATTAAATAAAAATAATCTAATTACTAGTATACATAGATGTTTCGAAGTGATAAATATAATACTAGATATGAACTTGTACCTATTCCGTTAGATACTCCTATAACACAACCAGGAAATGCTACCAGGCAAATGAAAAGTGGTTATCAGTTTTCACTAAATGATAGAAGTTCTTACTTTGATTGGTATAATGCATATTTTGAAATCAGTTTTCAGTAAACAAACTTGCCGATGGAGCCGCTTTCGCAGACCCTGACAGAATTGCTTTAATTAACGATGCAGCTTCACTGATTGATCAAATACAAGTAAAGCAAAATGGAAAAATAGTTTACGATGGAAATAATCTTCATAGATTTGTTAATGTCAAAATCTTGCTTGAAATTTCTGACGATTATGCAAAGACAACCGGAACAAACGAATACTTTTATTTATACAATACGACTGCTGCAGAATCTCGAGATGATCAAGCTGGTTATAACCTAGGATTTACTGCTCGTCATGCTTTAATCATAACTAAATAAAAAGTTGATTCTATAATTCCATTAAACAAAAATTCCTTCTTTGGAGGTTTAGAAACAAACATGCTTCCTTCTAGTCAGATTCAAATTAGCTTGCAACTGACAGATGATAATGTGCTAATTTCCAAATCAAGTGGTGATGTTGGTCGATTAGTTATTAATAAATTAGTTTTGTGGATACCTAGAATGATATTTAACTCAGATGGTTTAAGTTACGTAATGACAAATCACATGACAACAAGATGGACTTACCTTCGTGAAATGATACAAGAAAGCGGAAGTACTCAACTAACAGAATCTGTATTTAGAATAACGGCTGGAGTCAAAAGTCCAAACCATGTTTTTGTTTATCTGCAAAGGTCAGACAAGAGTTCTTCTCGAACACAAAATCCTCATCTTTAAGATACTTTTAAACTAAATGCTGATAATGCTAATTGCTATTTGCAATCATCTAGATTGGAAGTTGGAAATGGAGTTTATTATCCAGAAACCGAATATATTTATGCTAATATCATAAGAATATTTAGAGACGTTATTTATTATTCTTACAAACAAAATGATAAAAACACTGGAACTTTACTCAATGCGAGTTATTTTAAAAATCTCTTCGGAATGATATATTTCGATTTAAGTTACACAGGTAATGAAGTCAGTGTTGATCCAAAACAACTAAGTTTTAGATATAAACTAAACAGCGTTCCTACCGCTAGATATAAAGTTTATGCTTTAGTCTTATACAAGGAAAATGTTGTTATTGATGCTTTTGGAAATGAATTGATGATAGTTTAATCTAACTTATAATATATATGACTTACGTAAATTATTCACTAAATTTATCAGATGGCCAAAAACAGAGTTTAGCGAGAGCTTATGAGAACAAGAGTGAATTAACACTCAGGTTAAAAATATCCAATTAACTGGGGATTTTCCTTTGCTGCTGACAGCTACTCAGATTAACAATATTAACAAAGCTAAATCCAACGGACAAGGCTTAGACATAAATATATCAAAATCGCAAATGAAATCTCAATCTAAAAATGGAGGCTTTGGCGAGTACTGGAATTGACAAAATATTTGGAAAATGAATGGTAACTGTGCCTAGTGATAAAAAACAAGCAATTCTTGGATCAAATAAATTAACACTTGCACAAAGAAACAAGATAATAAAGTCTAAAGGTTGTTGCCCTATTAAACTAACAAAGGAACAACAACAAGATGGGGGATTTCTTGGACTTCTTGCATCATTAGAAATTCCATTGATTGGATCTCTTATTAGTGGTTTAACGGGAAAAGGTTTGCAAGTAGATAGAAGAGGAAAAGGTTTACAAGTAGACTTACAAATTAGACCATATAGAAGTATCCCATTTGTAAAAAATAAATTAAATTTAAAAATGAACCTATCTCTAACTGAGATATAATGAAATAGGTTAAGAAGCTAGGTATACAGAAATTCAGTGGGGTGTACAGCAAAAACAAATTACGAATAAAACAAAATAAACAAAAACCTGGTATTATTAATCTTGATGATCATACTGGACCTGGTACACACTGGACTTGTTACTATGATAATTATTACTTCGATCCGTTTGGTCTAAGCCCACCAAAAGAAGTTTTAGCGTATATATCTAATATAAAATACAACACTATTCAGTATCAAGATAAAACAAGTGTCTTGTGTGGATATTTCTGTTTATTCTTTATTAACAAGTTACAAGATGGACATAAGATTTATGATGTACTTTATAAAATGCTTAAACCTTACAAGCCAATAGAAAATGAAAACATTATAAAATCATATTTTGTAAACAAAGTTTAGGCTAAATCAGGTTTAGTCTAATCATATTATATATGAGTTATTGTGTTAAAGAAAAGATGGTTACTGAAAATGTTAATCCTCAGTACATATTAGCAAAAAATGGTAGAAGAATGTTAAAAGCAACTTGTGCATCTTGTGGTATTACTAAAACACAGTTTGTTAAAAGTACACAAGGTGGAAATATTGATATTCATAAAGCTCTACTTCCTCTGTTGACTAAAAAGGGGTTAACAATTCCTGGTTATAAATATTGTGGCCCTGGTAATCCACTTGATAGTGGAGAACCGGTAAATGAATTAGATGCTGTTTGTAAAGATCATGAGTATTGTTATGATGAAAATCCTAGTAATAAATCAATGTGTGATAAAAACATGCTTGCTGATTTGAAATCTAGTCAGTCTAAAACTATTGGAGAAAAGATTGCTAAGAATTTGATAGTAAAACCAGTTATTAGTACAAAATATAAACTTGGTCTTGGAGACTCAAAAAACTAGAAAATGCGTTGAAATGGACTGACAAGTTAGCAGATGAACTGCATAAGCCTATACGAAGAAAGTTCACTCAACGCCGGGTGATTGTTAATGAAATTGATAAAATATGGTCTGCTGATCTGGTTGATTTGCAATCGTTTTAAAAGTATAATAAAGGTACTAAATATTTGCTTACTGTTATTGGTGTGTTAAGTAAATTTGCTTGGGTTTTGCCGGTTCCAAATAAAACTGGTTTAGAAATTACCAAAGCGTTCCAAAAAAGAACGTTTGAGAAAGGTTACACTCCAAATTGAACCGAAGAAATGGTTGTTATTGATGAAATTCAATATACAAATCCTGTGACATACAAAATAAAAGATTTACACAACCAAAACATTGATGGAAGCTTTTATGAATTAGAAATGATAAAAGCAAAGCAAGAAATATTCAGGATTGAAAAAGTAAAACGACGTGATTACAAAAAGAAACAAGCATTGGTTAAATGGAAGGGTTACAATGAGGATTTCAATAGTTGGGTCCCATTAAAGGATATTTAAAATATTAAATAAGGGTTTAAAAATAATTATATATAGTATTATTATATATAATTGAACAAAAAAAGTTACAAAAATGTTTGTAGAAAATTTAACAATTAAAAAGATACATATAGAAGAGAATTGATAAAAGGTAAGCAACTCCAAGTAGAATATGAAGTAGTCAGTGATGATGTTATGGACACTAAAAAAAGCAAAGTTAATAAGCTAATACTATTACTGGTTGAAATGGATAATTATGAACGTGAGCTGGATAGAAACAGAGAAGAGCTTTTTGCACTGAAATACAAAATAGAAAGTGCTGGAAAATAAAATACTCCATGGTAAAAAATGATATGCACAGCGATGATGAAGACTACTGTCCGGTTCCGTCTGACTTTGCTTAATGAATTGCAAATGTTTTAGTTATTTACAAAAATTAATAGATAGTAAGGTTTGGACAAAGTTCTTCCTAAGTGAAGGGCGATGAACTAAAGTTTAATAGATAGTGGGGGTATGGGTAAAGATGTTCCTTAGTGGAGGGCGATTAAGCAGTTTGAACAGTTATAAAAGGTGTCTGATATCAAATATGCCGTCACCATTTGGTGCTTACATTTTTGCAGGGGCAGCGGGAGAAATCTGATAACTGTTTGTCGCGAGGGAGAAAAACTGTCCTGGAACCCTCACTATCTATACTACTTAGGGCTACCGCCTTGGAACGGTCAGTGGCAAAAAAGGCCGCTGGGGGTTTAAGTCAGAGTGATCTTCACGCATACACTGCTTCTCTGTTTAAAGATAGCGAATTGACAGGAGCCGAACCTTCCAACTGAGGAGTTCAGCCCTCTTTATAGTCTTACAACGGCATCTCGCCAAACCACAAAACAGTTCAGTGATACAGAATATTGTAGTATGCACCAAGATCATAGTTACTTCAATCCTCATATACCAAATCCTCTATCAGAATTATAATCCCTTAAAGGTTGTCCCATTTATATTGACAATGCTCCATTCAACAAATACAATGTGCCTGGTGATGGTGACTGCTTTTTTCATTGCCTAAGTCTAAGCATTACTGAAAACCTGTCCACACAATATAGCAGAGTTATATGCTTTTATACTGCTGATAACTGGGTTGACATGAATGAGTTAGTCCAAATTTACCACAGTCCTGACATGTCAACATTTCAATACGAAAGGGAAATGATAAATGGTCATGGGCGGGCCATTGCTTGTGAGATTGAAACTGCGTCTTTCATGTTAGGCTACAACATCAATGTACACATGATTTTTACGCTTCAAAATGGTGCAGAGCAATATCACTTGTATTATTTTTCAACCAATAAGCAGAATTGTCATGTACAAGCATTGACTTGCTTTTAAAAAATGAACATTTTCAAGTTCTAAGAGTGATCGATAATTTTGATCAATCAAACTAGGACGCTGATAGTAGTAAAAGTAAAACGCGAACATCACCCACCGAAATTACACATGGCAAGAAGAGCAAACATAATTCAGAAAATTATTTTTAGTACATCATATACTGAACCAAACAAGGACTTTAACGCTAATTTAACCAATGACATCCAATCTTTATGCAGGAATCATTTATGAAAAACCTCTTGAAAACGAAACACAGTCAGAAACAAAGAAAAGGGAAATGAGAAATAAACGAAAAATCATGTATATTACCAAAAAACATCAAATACATGTAAATGACATACCGGAAGCTGCACCATTACAGAAAGATAAAAACTTCAACCATGCTATTGATGCCATACGTAAAATGAGGTAAGAGCTTATATATTCGCTTCTGCCCCATAGGGAATTTACTCTGTATTAGGTCACTATGAAACACTATTAAACACAAGTTGTGTAACCAAAATTAGTAGTTCAATTACTATCAATTTAATGTTGATCAAGGAAATACTCCATATTCTTGAAATACAGCAGAATTTATTTTCTTTATCTGCTATTTTCATTTATAACGATGGTGCATCAAGGGGATTCTTAATTAGTAACATTTATTATAAAAATCTAAAATTTACTCCTATGTCATAAATACCGCTATTACTTTTTGTCGAGGGCTATAACTTTCAAGGAAAACGAATTTTTATTTTAAATCTTTATCCACTTAACTTTACAAATTTAGTAAAAGCTAGTGTATAGTACTGTTAATTTAATTCTCAAAATTCATACTTTCTGATTACCAACATGTTGAGATTTTACCTTATTTTCTGTGACTGATAAAATTTGTACTACTCGGTTTTCATCCTTATGTTCTATAGTAAAATAAAACTCTTTTGCAAAGTAAAAATAAGATTTTGAAAGATATTTAATTATATTGAATCAAATTGCATCAATATTCATGAAATATGCATGGTTTTAAAAAAATCACACTGCAAATACCTTAATTTACAATAAATTTGGTTGAACATCTATCATAAAGACCGAGTTTATCACCTACCAGAATTTAGAGGTGTGTCAAATGTCTAGGCCATTGCTTGGTCAGCTGATTTTGATGACGCTTTATCAAAATTATGAATTGTCAATAAAGCTCATATGTTCGGTGTTTTTTAAGTTGACTGTTTATGTAATTCATCTATATTTTCAATAGTTTTGGTAAAAAGACATGTAGCTTTATTTCTCAGACCATTTTAATGAAACTTCAATCAGCCCAATGTCCATCCAACAGGGATAGCGTGCACGTCGCGATGAACGCGCAAGTTATTATTATTATACATATAGACAACAGTGACAACTTAGCGGATGACCCCTGGTAGTTACCCATTTCTTGTGTAATTCAGAAATATTTCAGGATTTGATATACAAGAAACTCAAGATAGGTAAGTCTTTTAACAATACTAGTCTAATAACAACAATAATATAGTCAAATTATTAAGAGTAAAATATTTGGTTTACAAGTTAAATTTTACATGCGAACCGATATCGGGTAAGTATTAATTTTAAGAGTTCTGCTCGATTTTAGGCAGTGCCTAAAATGCATATTATAACATATTATATATGGATGTTACTAATATAAATTGTTTACATATGGGTGTTACTAATATAACTAGGTTACATATGGCTGTTATTAATATAGCTAGTTTACATATGGGTGTTACTAATATAACTAGTTTACATATGGGTATTACTAATATAACTCGGTTACATATGGGTGTTACTAATATAACTAGTTTACATATGGGTGTTACTAATATAACTAGTTTACATATGGGGGTTACTAATATAACTAGTTTATTTATATACGGGTGTTACTAATATAACTTGTTTACATACGGGTATTACTAATATAACTAGTTTACATACGGGCGTAACTAATATAACTAGTTTACATACGGGTGTAACTAATATAACTAGTTTACATACGGGTATTACTAATATAACTAGTATTAATATGGGTCATATTAATATACTAGTAACTAGTTTATATATGGGTGTTACTAATATAACTATTTTTCATATGGGTGTTACTAATATAACTAGTTTATATATGGGTGTTACTAATATAACTAATATAACTAGTTCATATATGGGTGTTACTAATATAACCAGTTTGCATATGGGTGTTACTAATATAACTAGTTTACATATGGGTGTTGATAATATAACTAGTTTACATATGAGTGTTACTAATATAACAAGTTTACATATGGGTGTTACTAATATAACTAGTTTACATATGGGTGTAACTTATACAACTAAATTAGTAGCATATGGGTGTTACTAATATTACTAGTTTGCATATGGGTGTTACTAATATAACTAGTTTGCATATGGGTGTTACTAATATTTCAATTTCAACAAAACGGTGTACAGCGCACGATCTGAAATGTTCTAGGTTAAAGCATCCCCTGTTATAACGTTTATTAAGCGATTGACTGAAATACAATTCCCCAAGCGTTCTAACAACGGTTTAAGTGTTTTGGTTGACTGTTTTCTGTGAATGCTGCATGTACCGACTTGTGTATATACCTTTGTTACTGTTGCAATATTTTAATATTTTAACATGTGCAGTAAATTGTGAATACTCACCCTTTTCGTTACTGATACTCGCTATAAAGCTTGGTTCGACAGATTTGGTTATCGCAAATGACATATTGTAAATAGTTGGTGCAAAAGATAGCAAACTCGCAACATTTCATGCAAAACTAAAACTCCTAGGCTTAGATCAGGTAATATCCACAACTCTATCATACTGTACTGAAGATATGTATCAATAAAAGTCACATCGTCAGTACATCTAAGATCAAGTAAGATAAGTGTTATCTACGCCATATCCGAACATTATAAGTAACGTCCATAAGCTCTTAGCCTCAAAGTATATGAAATCATTATAGGCTCAGAGCCGCCAAAGACTCTGCAATATAAACAGTGTTATTTGGGAAACAATGCAGCTAGGTTTATAAGATAAACTAATTACCGTAACATAAATCCATCGCTTACTGAACCGTATTAAAGTGCCATAATATATCCATAGCATAACGTTCCAGAAACTTAATGGCAGGTTTAACAAGTTATTCACGGTACTTAGGTATACTTAAAAATAGACACAATGATTTGCCAAAGTTCAAAGTATGTAATTAACGCTAAGCTAAACAATACACAACTGTCTACTAGAAAAATTTATAATTAGACGTAACATTAAAGCCATGTCTAATAAAAATAATAAAAAAATAGCAATATCGATATTAGTTTACATATTGGTGTTACTAAATAAATACATATGGGTGTAACTAATATAACTTGTTTACATATGGGTGTAACTAATATAACTAGTTTATATATGGGTGGGTGTTACTAATATAACTAGTTTATATATGGGTGTTACTATTAATATAACTAGTTTATATATGGGTGTAAATAATATAACTAGTTTATATATGGGTGTAACTAATATAACTAGTTTATATATGGGTGTTACTAATATAACTAGTTTATATATGGGTGTAACTAATATAACTAGTTTACATATGGGTGTTACTAATATGACTAGTTTATATATGGGTGTTACTAATATAACTAGTTTACATATGGGTGTAACTAATATAACTAGTTTATATATGGGTGTAACTACTATAACTAGTTTCCGTATGGGTGTAACTAATATAACTAGTTTATATATGGGTGTGACTAATATAACTAGTTTATATATGGGTGTAACTACTATAACTAGTTTACATATGGGTGTAACTAATATAACTAGTTAATATATGGGTGATACTAATATAACTAGTTTACAGATGGGTGTAACTAATATAACTAGTTTACATATGGGTGTAACTAATATAACTAGTTTACATATGGGTGTAACTAATATAACTAGTTTACATATGGGTGTTACTAATATGACTAGTTTACATATGGGTGTTACTAATATAACTAGTTTTCATATGGGTGTAACTAATATAACTAGTTTACAATATGGGTGTAACTAATATAACTAGTTTATATATGGGTGTAACTAATATAACTAGTTTACATATGGGTGTAACTAATATAACTAGTTTATATATGGGTGTAACTAATACAACTAGTTTATATATGGGTGTAACTAATATAACTAGTTTATATATGGGTGTAACTAATATAACTAGTTTACATATGGGTGTAACTAATATAACTGGTTTACATATGGGTATTACTAATATAACTAGTTTACATACGGGTGTTACTAATATAACTAGTTTATATATGGGTGTAACTAATATAACTAGTTTACATATGGGTGTAACTAATATAACTAGTTTAAATATGAGTGTTACTAATATAATTAGTTTACATACGGGTGTTACTAATATAACTAGTTTATATATGTTACTAATATAACTAGTTTATATACGGGTGTTATTAATATAACTAGTTTACATACGGGTGTTACTAATATAACTAGTTTATATATGGGTGTTACTAATATAACTAGTTTATATATGGGTGTTACTAATATAACTAGTTTAGATATGGGTGTAACTAATATAACCAGTTTATATATGGGTGTAACTAATATAACTTGTTTGTATATGGGTGTAACTAATATAACTAGTTTATATATGGGTGTAACTAATATAACTTGTTTACATATGGGTGTAACTAATATAACTAGTTTACATATGGGTGTAACTAATATGACTAGTTTATATACGGGTGTTACTAATATAACTAGTTTACATACAGGTGTTACTAATATTACTAGTTTACATACCGGTGTTACTAATATAACTAGTTTACCTAGTTTACATACAGGTGTTATTAATATAACTAGTTTACATACGGGTGTTATTAATATAACTAGTTTACATACGGGTGTTATTAATATAACTAGGGGTATTACTAATAGGTTACCTATGGGTGTAACTAATATAACTAGTTTATATATGGGTGTAACTAATATAACTAGTTTATATATGGGTGTAACTAATATAACTAGTTTACATATGGGTGTAACTAATATAACTAGTTTACATATGGGTGTAACTAATATAACTAGTTTACATATGGGTGTTACTAATATGACTAGATTATGTATGGGTGTTACTAATATAACTAGTTTACATATGGGTGTAACTATATAACTAGTTTACAATATGGGTGTAACTAATATAACTAGTTTATATATGGGTGTAACTAATATAACTAGTTTACATATGGGTGTAACTAATATAACTAGTTTACATATGTGTGTTACTTATATAATTTGTTTACATATGGGTATTACTAATATAACTAGTTTTCGTATGGATGTTACTAATATAATTAGTTTACATATGGATGTCACTAATATAACTAGTTTACCTATGGATGTTACTAATATAATTAGTTTACATATGTGTGCTACTTATATAATTTGTTTACATATGGGTGTTACTAATATAACTAGTTTACGTATGGATGTTACTTATATAACTAGTTTACATATGGATGTTATTAATATAACTAGTTTACATATGGGTGTTACTAATTAAGCAATGCCGATACTGCTCAGCTTTTTCCTCAATTTTCATCTCTCGATTGAAAATGGAGAAATAATAAATTAAGGCTATGACAAGAGTGATTATTTCAATTGTGACATTTTTTAATTAATTATCACTTAGACGGGGATGTAATCATACCAACGTATTGTAGAGGTTTATGTATTCGTCGGTCTAGAACTTGTTTGAAGTCGCGTTGAGGTCCTTAATGCTTATCCATCAGAGCTACCGTTAAACTCAGAAATACCTCTGCAGAAAACATGACTTCTCTATAGTGACTTAATTTACAATTTTCTAAGATCCTTTTTCATAATCACTTTCATACAATGGTCATGGTGGTTATCAAATGTTAGAAAATATAACGTAACGTTTAATGTTTGCCTTTAATGCGTCTATTTATTGTTTAACTTTTTTCCAGTATTGTAATGTCGTACCCTTTTTTGCCTCTGACCGTTCAAAGGCGGTAGCACTATTGATAACACTTTATGTTTGTAATGTCATATCTTGCCTTTTATTACTCTTTGTAGATGTTGTTTGTGTTTAATGTTTGTCATTATAGTGTCTATTTATTATTTAGCTTTGTCTCCAGTATTGTATGTTCTTGCACTTAATGGTTTTATCGTGTTGCTCTGGCCTGGCTTCTGCCAAGTCATTGAACAGTCACTTTGTGCATGCCTAGGATTTTGTTTTTATATTCATACAGTAATGATCATCTTTGTGTTTTTCTTATATTGCCTATTACTGCTGACTAGCCTTTGGGGTTATAGCCTGGCGGAAATTTCATTATTTAAACTGTCCTGTTTAATCTTGAGGATCATAGGGTAAGAATAAGGTTTGGTAAACCCTTGAACCTGGTTAAAACCTTCAGCGTCACTTTACTACTGACGGTTCAAGGGTGATACCCCTTTTGTCAGCGCGTTTATGCGGTTTACAGATGACTGTATTATGTGAGTGTAGAATACAGATGACTGTATTATGTGAGTGTTGAATACAGATGACTGTATTATGTGAGTGTTGAATACAGATGACTGTATTATGTGAGTGTTGAATACAGATGACTGTATTATGTGGGTGTTGAATACAGATGACTCTATTCTGTGAGCGTTGAATACAGATGACATTATTCTGTGAGTGTTGAATACAGATGACTGTTTTATGTGGGTGTTGAATACAGATGACTGTATTATGTGAGTGTTGAATACAGATGACTGTATTATGTGAGTGTTGAATACAGATGACTGTATTATGTGAGTGTAGAATACAGATGACTGTATTATGTGAGTGTTGAATACAGATGACTGTATTATGTGAGCGTTGAATACAGATGACTGTATTATGTGAGTGTTGAATACAGATGACTGTATTATGTGGGTGTTGAATACAGATGACTCTATTCTGTGAGCGTTGAATACAGATGACATTATTCTGTGAGTGTTGAATACAGATGACTGTTTTATGTGGGTGTTGAATACAGATGACTGTTATATGTGAGTGTTGAATACAGATGACTGTATTCTGTGAGTGTTGAATACAGATGACTTTATTATGTGGGTGTTGAATACAGATGACTGTAGTATGTGGGTGTTGAATACAGATGACTCTATTATGTGAGCGTTGAATACAGATGACATTATTCTGTGAGTGTTGAATACAGATGACTGTTTTATGTGGGTGTTGAATACAGATGACTGTATTCTGTGAGTGTTGAATACAGATGACTGTATTCTGTGAGTGTTGAATACAGATGACTTTATTATGTGGGTGTTGAATACAGATGACTGTATTATGTGAGTGTTGAATACAGATGACTGTAGTCTGTGAGTGTTGAATACAGATGACTGTATTATGTTGGTGTTGAATACCGATGCATGTATTATGTGGGTCTTGAATACAGATGACTGTGTTGAATACAGATGACTGTATTATGTTGGTGTTGAATACAGTTGACTGTATTATGTGGGTGTTGAATACGGATGCATGTATTATGTGGGTGTTGAATACAGATGACTGTATTCGGTGAGTGTAGAAAACAGATGACTGTATTATGTGAGTGTTGAATACAGATGACTGTATTATGTGAGTGTTGAATACAGATGACTGTATTATCTGAGTGTTGAATACAGATGACTGTATTATGTGGGTGTTGAATACAGATGACTCTATTCTGTGAGCGTTGAATACAGATGACATTATTCTGTGAGTGTTGAATACAGATGACTGTTTTATGTGGGTGTTGAATACAGATGACTGTATTCTGTGAGTGTTGAATACAGATGACTGTATTCTGTGAGTGTTGAATACAGATGACTTTATTATGTGGGTGTTGAATACAGATGACTGTATTATGTGAGTGTTGAATACAGATGACTGTATTATGTGGATGTTGAATACAGATGACTGTATTATGTGAGTGTTGAAACAAATGACTATATTATGTGGGTGTTGCATACAGATGACTGTATTATGTGAGTGTTGAATACAGATGACTGTATTATGTGAGTGTTGAATACAGATGACTGTATTATGTGGATGTTGAATACAGATGACTGTATTATGTGAGTGTTGAAACAGATGACTATATTATGTGGGTGTTGAATACAGATGACTGTATTATGTGAGTGTTGAATACAGATGACTGTATTATGTGAGTGTTGAATACAGATGACTGTATTATGTGAGTGTTGAAACAGATGACTATATTATGTGAGTGTTGAATACAGATGACTGTATTATGTGAGTGTTGAATACAGATGACTGTATTATGTGAGTGTTGAATACAGATGACTGTATTATGTGGATGTTGAATACAGATGACTGTATTATGTGAGTGTTGAAACAGATGACTATATTATGTGGGTGTTGAATACAGATGACTGTATTATGTGAGTGTTGAATACAGATGATTGTATTATGTGAGTGCTACATTGTCTGTCCGAATGTCGTCGTTACTTTAATAATATAACAGTATCGACAATTGTTAAAATGTTAAAGTGTACGTTTACAATAGAACAATAGTGGCACCAGTTAGATTTTATAAGTGTACGTTTACCATATAAAAAATAGGACCAGTTAAATGTTATACTTTGTCGTTAACAGTATAGCAATATCGACATTGGTATCAGCTATGCTATTACCGGTTTCATTTGCATCAGGTATTTATTACGCGTTCATATTAGTGCAGCGGCTAAGGACCATAATTCGATGGTATTGTGCACTTTGTGAAGAAAGCACCATTTTTTGTGTACATATAGATTATTGTATTGTGGATTTTTTCAGATATGGAGCCATCGCGAATTTTACCTCATAGCCGCCATTTTCCAAGATGGCCGCCAAGATGGCCTCCAAAAATGCATACTTTTATAAATACCCTATATATGTCAAAAATACACATACAAACCTAGAGTAAACAACTGCATATATGTTTCAAAACCCACACAATTGATTTATATTAGTTTTGGTCTTCTCATGTGCTTCAAATTCAAGATGGCGACTTAAAATGGCCGCCAAAATGCTATTTTTGCGATAAATTTGCAAGTATTTTAGTTCTAATTGTCATACAAAAAAATCACGCAATTATACATAATTCGATACCTGGATGGCATTCATGTTATAAAGATAAGTAACACTGTGTTTCAATGTAGCATGTGTTCAGTATGACGTCACCAAAATGGCCGCCATGATAAATGTACCAGAAAATGAAATAATCACAAGAGTTTTATTACTCAACCAAATTCGACCAGTAAGGTATCAAAATGACCGTTTTATAATCAGGAACACATGTTAATAGTAATATATTTAATCTGAAGCAGCAGATGAGAGACAACATCATTTGTATTTAATTTTGGTGTCAAAATGCTAGCTTTTCACCAATATTAACCAATATATTAACTATTGTTAATTGGGCAAAATGACATTATTACTACAGTTTTTAAGTATATCAAATATCTATTTCAATACTGATACTAGACTCATTCTTTGTTACTAATTGGCCATAAATAAAAAATAAATATACATCTAATATGTCAATTTCATATATGTTTCAGGTAGTAAACAGCGAAACAGCGATTCGTGATTTGAGAAGGTCCTGAATTCACCCTCGTCATATAAACAATGTCACAGAAATTCAAAGTAGCCGATACTACTGCAGCTTCCACAGCAGTGGCAGACTTAATCAATTGGGAACAGTGTGTTATTTGTCAAGACAGAAAAAATGAAGTTTTGCAATGTCCCGCCAATTTATTGAGAGCAGATGTTGGCAGCGGTTACAAGTCCTTGGCTGAAAATCTTGTAAAGTTTAGAGATCTCGGACAGCTGCCCAAAACCATTTCGTTGAGCGCACTGGATGATGGACAGGGAATTGCATCGACGATGCTTGATCACAAGGCCAAGTGGCACAAATCATGTGCCTTGCGCTACAATAATACAAAGTTGAAAAGAGCTTCCACTAAAAGAAAGACACCAGATGATGATTCTGGCAGCAGTAGTGTGATGGAAGGAGCCGCAAGAGTTAGAAGACGCTCATCATCGTGTGAATCTACTGAAGCCGTCTGTATTTTCTGCGGACAATCAAAGAATGATGGACTGCTACACCAAGTATTAACCATGGAAATGGATAGCCATGTAAGAGCCAGTGCAATACTAGTAGAGGACAATGAGCTATTGGGCAAGCTATCGTTAGGTGACATGGTTGCACTGGAACACAAGTACCATAAGAACTGTTTGAGTCGCCTGCACAATCGTGCGCGATCAGCAAAGAGAGACACACCGAACGATACAGATAATGACCGCACAGTGTCTGGAATTGTATTTGCAGAGTTGGTAATGTACATAGAAGACAAGCGCATGGAAGAAGGTACTGCTCCCGTTTTCAAGTTGACTAATCTTGCAGACATGTATGGGTCGAGGATAAAACAACTGGGAGGTGTAATCAACACAAAAGTACACACTACACGATTGAAGCTACGATTGCTAGCCCAATTTCCTGATCTGCAAGCACATTTAAAGGGTACAGATATTCTCCTGGCATTTCAAGATGACATTGGTCCTGCACTTGCCAAAGCATGTGAAAAAGACATGGACAATGATGCAGTGCATCTTGCACGTGCAGCACAGATCGTTCGCCGACATATATTTGATCAATCAACACCCTTCAATGGATCATTTCAGGAGAACTGCCAAGAGAACTCCGTGCCAAAGCTTCTACTAGCACTAGTTAATATGATTCTAGAGGGACCAAACATCAAAGATCAATCCCGTGAAGCCATGACACCAGCAGCTCTTTCAATTGCACAGCTGTTCAAATACCAAAGTAGGCCCACGCATAGACGTAAACAAAAGGATGCCGTGCAATATGTCAGACACAACACCGACCAGGAAACACCTCTTCCTATTTATGTTGGACTCATGTTACACGCACAAACCAGGAAGCGAGAGCTGGTCGACCGACTATTCAACCTCGGTCTCAGCATTCCATACGACAGAGTGCTCCGTCTTTCTGCAGATATGGGAAACAGTGTTTGCCAACGGTTTGAAAATGAACAGGTTGTCTGTCCACCAAGTCTGAGAGGCAAGGTATTTACTACAGCGGCAGTGGATAACATCGACCACAACCCCAGCTCCACCACTGCAAAAGATTCTTTCCATGGAACTGGTATCTCACTTATACAGCATGCCAATGCTGACGATGATGGTGTTGATCGTGGAATCGTTGTTATTGAAGGTGACTCTGTCTCCAAAACCATCAGTCACCTGCCACACTACTATACTGATGTGCCTCCAGTGGAATCAAGCATCAAAGGCACACCAATTCCAGCTACACGCCTGACATCACTTAAGCGGAACAACTTTCAGCAACATAGGGATGACGAGTATGGATGGATGGAGAATTCCAGAGTGGTTCTCGAGGGCACAGCAGAAGATACTCCACAGAACATCTCCTGGGCCGCATACCATGCGAATAAGCAACAACAAGATGAGCACCATATCACGCCAACATCCCTGCTACCACTGTTCCACGAGAGTGCTCACACAGTTGCGATGATACGACATTCAATGAATGTTGTGAAAATTGCCGTTGAACATCTGAATGAAGGACAAGTGCCTGTTCTCGTCTTCGACCAACCGTTGTATGCCATCGCCAAACAGATTCAATGGAAGTGGCCTGCACAATACTCAGAAGACAAGTTTGTGATTATGTTTGGTGGTCTCCACATTGAACTGGCTGCTCTCAAAACCGCAGGTGACTGGTTGCAAGGAAGTGGATGGCCGCAAGTGCTGGAACAGGCAGGAATTGCAACAGCTGGAACAGCTGATTCCTTTCTTCGAGCAACTCATATCACACGTACACGTCGAGCACACCAAGTTACAGCTGCTGCTCTGTACATCCTGCAACGTCGTGCTTTTGATCGCCACTGTCAGACACTCACAGAAACCGGACAGGACCTTCCCAGCTTTGACAACTGGTGTCACAATGCAGCGAAGAGCATTCCCCAGTTCCAATACTGGGCGACCGTGATGGCACTTGAAATTTGCATTCTGGTTTATGTGCGGTCATTACGGGAGGCAAACTTCACTATGTACTTGGACGCCTTAACAGAACTGATCCCGTGGTTCTTTGCATTGGACCATACGCATTACTCTCGGTGGATTGCTGTGCACTTGCTAGATATGTCGGAACTACATCTCAAGCATCCAGAAGTATACGCAGAATTCTGTGCGGGTCACTTCACAGTGCAAAAGAGCAAGAATGTATTCTCGGCTATTCCTATAGACCAGGCACATGAGCAGAACAATGCTTGTATCAAGGGAGACGGTGGCGCGGTTGGTTTGACTGACAATCCAAATGCCCTGCGTCGATGGATGGTGGCCGGACCCGAGGTTTCCAGAGTCATTGGTGAGTTTGACGATGCACAGCAATACAAGAAGAAGCAAACTGACACACGGCACCATGACCAAACAGCTGGAGTCCAGAAGGCATATGCGAAAGATGTGACCTCACTTGTGGCTGTGCTTGAGGAACTTGGAAACCCATTTGAAGAAGAAAGCAAGGATGACCTGATAGTGCTTGACACGAAGGAAATGGCAGCGCCTGCCGTAGTGGAAACTGTCCGAAATGCCCTGAAGATTGGAAAAGATCAGTTTGAATTATTTACGAAAGACCGCTTGATAGACCGATCCAAATCGCTCCATGATGTCATCAGCCGGAACAAGCTACCTCTATTCAACACACCCACCATCAAGCCTGTACCAAAAAGCAAGCAAGCTCTCACTACAATGAAGGGTGATATGGAGCTATTCTCACGAATGTACATTGGATGCCAGACGCGTGATGGGAATCTGGATGACTTTTTTCAACATGAGAACCGTGCTTATCCTCCATCATTATCAGAAGGAGGGAATCTTCGTCTTGGCAGCAAGAGCGATCTACTGAATTGCATGGAAGAACTTTCCAAGGCTAAATCAGATGCACCAGTTGTCACCAGTGTCATCCTGGATGGAGCAGCTATCGTACAAATGATGAAACCGGGCACCACAAGGACATTTGACGAATATGCCAATGTGATCTTCAAACCGTACATATCCTCACAGCTGCAGCGTGCCAGACGGCTGGACTTGGTATGGGACAGTTATGTGACAGACAGCCTCAAATCAACCGCCAGAGCAAAACGTGGAATGGGCGTTCGTAGACGCGTCGTTGGATCTGCCACGACACCAGCTAACTGGCAGAATTTCCTCCGAGTCGACAGCAACAAAACGGAGCTTTTCCAGTTCCTTTCGATGGTCCTCGTTGAATCGATCTTTGAGCATGGAAAAGAGCTAGTAGTCACTGTTGGCGAAAACGTTGAGAGCACTCCACTACAAGAGGACCTGGAATCACTTGGTCCATGCAATCATGAAGAGGCTGATAGTCGGATGTTCCTGCATGTAGCACATGCGTCGAGACATGGACATGAGAAGATTCTCGTTCGTACTGTTGACACAGATGTTGTTGTCTTGGCAGTAGCTGTAGCACAAACTCTTCCTGCTGATTCTGAACTGTGGCTGGCTTTTGGTACAGGAACCAGTTTCCGGTATTTGGCAGCACATGAACTTGCCGTTAGTCTAGGACCAGACAAGTCACGAGCTCTCCCGATGTTTCATGCGCTGACTGGATGCGATACGGTCTCGGCATTCCTAGGACATGGCAAAAGGACAGCTTGGGCTACTTGGAAGGCGATGCCGGAGCTCACAAACACTCTCTTGGACCTGTCTAGTGCTCCAGATGATGTCCCCGATGACGGTATGCGTGTCATTGAACGATTTGTCATTTTAATGTACGACCGTACAAGTACCAGTCATGATGTCAACCTTGCACGGAAGAAAATCTTTGGGAGGAAGAACTCAGTGCAAAGCATTCCACCAACCCGAGCAGCTCTGGAGCAGCATGTGAAGAGGGCAGTATATCAGGGAGGCCACGTTTGGGGACAGCTCTTGTTACCCCAGCAAGTACTGCCTTCACCAACAAGGTGGGGATGGGTCCGCAGTGATGACAACCAGTATCAGCCCTTCTGGACCACCCTTCCAGAAGCTTCACGGATCTGTTACGAGTTGGTATCATGTGGCTGCAAGAAAGGCTGCAACAACCGATGCAAGTGCAAAAAAGCAGCTCTGAAATGTTCAGGTCTCTGTTGGTGCGAAGGAGAGTGTGTCAAGAGCTAAGTGACCAATGTGCATTGTGATTACAGTTAGGAACCAGTGGTAGAGACTGGTATTGGGGTGACTGTGCTTGTAACCTCTCCCCCTAGATAGCATATACAGACAATTTGACTGATCACACATATCTTGGCAAATCTATAAGCCCTATATTGGGTTTTAACGTGTACGGTATTATAGCACTGTGAATTCCAAGCTGATCGAAACATATTTTGTGTTAGTATTTGCAAGACCAAAGTCTTATACAGATATTTGGAGTAGCTATGCTTTACTTGTGACAGAAACAGTTGAGTTGTGTGAATATTACTATACATGTCCCATGTGTTGTTATCACATATTTGAATTGCTTTATTTGAGTTTTATTTGACGAAATTCTGCTAATTGAACTACAATACAAAATGTATTTCGATTAAAAACTAGCATTTTGACACCAAATAGCTAATTATTTTCTGTTGTCTCTCCTCTGCTGTTTAAGATTGAATATACTGCTATCCATATGTGTTCCTGATACTAATACGGTCATTTTGATACCTCACATGTCTAATTTGGTTGAGTAATACAACTCTTGTGATTATTTCATTTTCTTGTACATTTATAATGGCGGCCATCTTGGTGACGTCATACTGAACACATGCTACATTGAAACACAGTGTTACTTATCTTTATAACATGAATGCCATCCAGGTATCGAATTATGTATAATTGCGTGATTTTTTTGTAGAAATTATAACACTTGAATGACAATTAGACCTAAAATACTTGCAGATATATCGCAAAAATAGCATTTTGGCGGCCATTTTAAGTCGCCATCTTGAATTTGAAGCACATGAGAAGACCAAAACTATTATAAATCAATTGTGTGGGTTCTGAAACATATATGCAGTTGTTTACTCTAGGTTTGTATGTGTATTTTTGACATATATAGGGTATTTGTAAAAGTATGAATTTTTTTAGGCCATCTTGGCGGCCATCTTGGAAAATGGCGGCTCAGAGGTAAAATTCGCGATGGCTCCATATCTGAAAAAATCCACAATACAATAATCTATATGTACACAAAAAATGGTGCTTTCTTCACAAAGTGCACAATAAATGTTCTTAGCCGCTGCACTATATAGCCGAGTGGTATTAGTCTCTGTCACTTGTGGCTTTATAGTAGAATACCGCGTAAGCCGGTGCTAGTGGGTATGAGAGGAGCTGCATCGCATACCGAGTCTGCTGTTTTACTCTCTTGTTTATGTTCATTGCTTTCGTAAGATCCTTTTTTCTTTATTTAAATAACGGCAAAATTACACAACAAAATCGTTTATCCAAACCCTATCCAGAAGTTCAGGTCATTAACTAATGAATTTATGCCAGTTAAAAGTATAGGGTTATGGGTACTTAAAATACACGTGATAGAATATGCGTCAAATGATTTCTGAGTTGGCAACTCTTTAATTCGACGCTCCACTTTTGGTGTTTGATCTGGCTGACTTAAGTCGTTCATATTGTGTCTATAGAGTTTGGATTCTCAAAATCTGTAAGATATATACATGTACATACCTCGTCGTAAGTAGGTATATAAATGGTGTACATATGTTATAAATAGGCTGGCGGGATAGCTATTTTAAACATCCTTTACTAAGGGGCATTCTAACTTTAATTGGGGTAATCATGCAGTTACTATTTATATATATGCAATTTCGATTGTATGCAATTGTTGATTTGTTTGTGTAGCCGATCATAATTTACTTTGTCATTTGATTTTGATGATCGATTACGAAAATCTGTAATTGATCATCGGCAATGTTAAAAATAGAAATAAACGTGATTATCCAGGAGACAACAGTTAAGAAATACACATGTCAAAATGAGCATATATATACAAATAAACACATGTATATCAAATATAATTAGTTTGCTGATTGAAATAACGTAACAATGGCATAAGAAACAAGACAGGAAATAATACATCAGCAACAACTATTTTCTAAGTTTAAGGCCTAAAACATAGATTACCAGGTACATGTTATAATTCATATTGACAATCCGATTACAACCGATGATTGGTCGTTTACTTCCAACCGATTGTAACAGATGATCGATTGTAAATATCAACAGATTGACCATCTCTATTAATAGGAGAAATTGGTGGAAAACATTGATTTTGTCATTGTATTGTCTTACGAGAAGATATGGATTGTGTATTGTACCCTAGAACCTGGTGTAAACCCCTGCGGTCCACCCTAGAACCTGGTGTAAACCCCTGCGGTCCTGTTGCCACTGATCCTTTTAAGGTGGTGCTCCCATTGTCAACCATTGTTGTGTGCGGTGTCGCATACTTTTCTTCGATTTATCTTTACAAACGTTTGTTTTAAATGCGTGTTGCTGGTTGATTGTGTTCTGTGAATGCTACGTGTCCTGTTCGACGTCGTCTCCCCGTGTTTTGGAGATCGCTAAGCCCGAAGCCCGATATTTACAGATATCGGTGGTACATGTTCAAACTCTTTTGTTTTTTACTTGAATTTCGAATTAGATGGTTTCACTACTCCAGCCTATAAAGGTTCTGAGTATTGTTTAATCACTTTTAGGATATTGTCTCGCTCACTATAGTGGGTAACGAGACAAAGCAGTCACTTTTCCCGTGGCGGTGGCGGCGGCGGCGGCAGTGGCGGCTGCGTACGCATTTTAAATCAACTATATCTCAACAACCGCCTCTCGAGTTTTTCTGAACCTTTCTCAGATGCTTTGCTGGGTCATGGGACATCATGTAATGCCAAAATTACCAAGGTCAAGGTCATATTTTGCGTTATTTTCCAAAAACTTAACCTTAGTTAACTGTATGTGATTGTCTCATTTTCTTTGTTCGATACTTGGTCATATGTATTGTTGGAATTTTTGGACATCACTGAACGACAAAAATTACCAAAGTCAAGGTCATATTTTGCGTTTTTCTCCCCTTAACCTTGGTTAGGTAACCTAACTTCAGTTAACTTTATGTGATTGCCTCACTTTGTGTCTTTGATACTTGGTCATATGTATTGTTGGCATTGGTGGACATCGATGAAAGACAAAAAATGCCAAGGTCAAGGTCATGTTTTGCGTTATTTACCGAAAACATCAGTTTGGTTAGGTAAATTAACCTCAGTTAATTTTTTCTGATAACTTTAATTTCTTTGTTTGATACTTGGTCATATGTATTGTCGGCATTGGTTAACATCACTGAACGACAAAAAATATCAAGGTCAAGGTCTTATTTTGCGTTATTTTCCCCAAACTGAACCTTGGTTAGGTAACTTACCCACCGTTAACTTTATGTGACTGTCTCACTTTATGTCTTTGATACTTGGTCATATGTATTGTTGGCATTGGTGGACATCACCGGACGACAAGAATACCTAGGTCAAGGTCATAGTTTGCGTTATTTTCCCAAAACTACACCCTGGTTAAACCACTTAACCGCAGTAACTTAACTTCTTATGATTACCTCGCTTTTGTTTGTTTGATGCTTGGTCATATGAAGTGTTGTCTTTAGTGGACATCATTAAATTTAAGCACATATTTAATAAAATATTTCATTTGCCGCGGTGGGCGACACACCCTCAGACCGAGGTCTAATTTAATCTTTTGACTGTTACCTGTGATACTCAGGCTTTATAACCTCTTCTCCCAACTAAATTATATTTTGTTTATTTCGCACATTGTTTTCTGGTTTAGGGCAAAGTGTTTCGTTAGAAACTGGGACCATACGCCGCTGGCCAGAGAATGTTATGAAAATACCTCATTTAAGGTTCCATGTTCACCGTCCTATGCGGAATGTCTCAACTGTCTGTCCTATTGGCTTTTAATATTGAGTTCTGCTAAACGTGGGGCTAGAGATAGAGAACAGTAGCAAGCATTTTTCACTAGCGTTCATGTCTCAAACTAACAATGCAATACTTTTTTTTATTTATCGAGATCGACATTTCCATATTTCTCCTTTCATACTGCTTCATACCTACGGTTAAATAGAAACGATTTTCTTATCAGACATTGGCATTATAGTTGATCTCTAAATCTCTTCTTCGAAAATGTGTCTCTCGATTAAACCCGACCATGACTCCCTTGGTTATTACCCAACATAATGTTTTCAAGATTCTGTATACTTAAGACAATTATCCATAGTTTCATGATTCCAATAAGGTTTAAATAACCATTACAGGCACGCGTGTGTGGTATACAACATATCCAGACTGTACCTTAATCACCGGTGAAGTTAAATTAAGGACAAAATTATGTTAAGATATCCAAGACATTAATATGTGTTTATGTAGATACAGGTGAATTAGGCAGGTTTTAATTACCTGCACTTGATTCGTGTCTGCTGTTTCATGTCTTGTAAACATTTGCCAAGTTTTTATGTTGTTATAAGAACTCATAAATATAATCGCGAGATATGAAGTGTTTTATATATTCGTTTTGTTAGAGCTTGTAATGATGTTATAGACTTCAACGATCGAAATCAAGTTATTACAAGTAAACTTCTTCAGCAAGGTTTTCCTTTGAACAGGATATTACACTGAGATAAAGTAGTGTAACTACTGGGTTCGCTCTCTTAAATTCCACATCAAAAATGAAAAAATTCCGGTTATTTATACCCTGAATTACTAGCGTAGCGAAGCGGTTTTATACAAAATTTGTGACCCATCATTGGCGTGTTATACTTCCATAACATCGCAAAAAATGAAAAACAATCCTTATAATTACAAACCCCAACAAATATATCGACGGATAAACACAGTCCACAAGCCCCTGTGGGCAATTGCGCACTGAGAACTTCCAATCGATTTTAATCGGGCAAATCTCACCTTTCCAATATGTAAAACTACGCTGTTTAAAATACAAAGCGTAATTTTTAATATTTTAGTGACGATGTCAAAGGATTTGTAACACGTAAATTCAGAGGTGTCATGAAGAGGAGGTACTTTGACTGGTCTACCCGGATACTATCATACCTTTACAGTATACTTATTTTATACCATTATCAATCAAAATACCCGTCTACTCCATTCTGTGAGCCGCTTACTTGAAAAGTTAATTACAACCTTGGGTAAATGACAGATCACAAATTGTGTAAAACCATGGCCATGATATATTTAATGAATATTTCTGGCATGTATATGTGTATATTTTATTAACCTTCAAACAGATTAACACCCCATTTAGTGTTCCTCTTTGTGGCTTCACTTTGCTTGTGTTACTCTAAGTTGTGTAGGTCCTCCTCAGACAGCTTCTTAAATCTGCGAGGAGCCTGTTGATGTTCGGCATCGTCCTTTATATCTGTATTGAATTTTTAAAAATATGTTACCGAAATAAATTTTATTAAAATTTGTTTCAGTTTGATTAATTACTTTTTTCTAGCTGTTACGCATGTGTAAATTATGTTGAATTATGGACAAATTCAAAAACAAATTCTTACGACTGTTCATTCTGTGTGTGCTTTGACATTCTTTAAACAGAAAAATCATCTAATATTAAAGTTGGAGAAATAAATAATCCAGGTCTTCATGATACACTTGTTTTCTAAAATTGTTTATTAAATGCACAATTTCACATATTTCACGTTATTGAATAATTAAATGTAGCAGTTGGTATAATAAGTCAGTCGCTAAATATCATGATGCACTAGTTTAATAAATATGCAAATATAGGCCGAATGATCCCTTGGTACACCGTAACCGTTTAAAATGCTGGTTAACGGAAATAAACAAGGCAGTTCAGTAGTTTTTGTCGTGCTTTGGATAACTTCAGCACAATCCGAGTGATGAGAAAGTACATTAACATCGATCAAAAAAAGTAAATCACAATTTGGATAAAAAAAAATACAGAGCGACTGAACACCCTGAACAATTTCTTTTCTTTGCGATTTGTTTGGAAAAATGTGGCTTCCTCGTTAACTCAGAGGATAACGCCGTAAGCTTTAGAGCTGCAGAACTCGTGTGGGTTCGATCATTGACCGAGGCATGTCAGATGGGAAACTGTCCTTCATCACATCTCCCTCTGTGGTTGATGTCACAAAATAACCTAACAAATGTTTACAAGTTTTTGATAGAGGAATATTTTACTGAAGAATTTTACCATAATTTTCAATGATTATATCTGGTTGTGCCATGGGAACTGGCTTCAGGGTGGGCGGTTGTATTTCACGCTCCAGTGCCGTGGGAAACAGCTCCAGGGTAGGCTGTGGTAACAGCTCCAGGGTAGGCTGTGGTATTTCGCTCTCCACAGAATGATTGGTTGTGATATTTGGCAGTGCTTGGTCAACTGACTCACCGTCAAATTCACCAGAGATGACTTGGCAAATTAATTCATTTATTTGTGGGTCAGTATGTGGGTCATACCCCACATCTTCAAACTGAAACTCTGTCGGCAAAGTGATGTCAAAAAAAACATAATCTTCTGAAAGAAGATCGTTCGTTCGTGCCATTTTGTCTTTTTTGACACTTCGCAGGTGAACAGACGAACTTTCTCGGAACGCGTTTTATGATATAAAAACAAATACTCAAGTGTACCAGAAATAATAGAATTTAATTATTTTGTTCATTTACCGATTAAAACATTTATTATACATTTTTTCCCGTCGCTTTGAGTTAAAAATTACTTATTTACTCTGCGCATAATGTTACTATAAATACCACACATCGATCGCTATTTTTAGAGCAAGTTTGTGAATTACCAAAAGTGTAAAAAATAACAACGCAAAAGATTCAATGACTAGCCAATGAAAACGCAGGAAAAGGGAATAATATTTACAGTTTGTAATTATATAGTTATAATAACAAATGGCATTATATATTACTGAAAGGTAAATTTGTGTAATTGTTTGAGTTACAATGTCATTTTAAGAAAATATACTTTACGCGCACTTGTGGCTCAACAACTCGTACACACCCTATCAGTAGCAAGTATAATGCTAGTGTCAGTAGAAGTAATTAAGTATATGTACTCCAAAAGTTTGTAGTTTGTATGATGATAGAGTCTATATCTGCACGGATGTATTTGTATGTATTTTTCTCTAGCAAACTTTATGTCATATCTGCAACAACGAACTGAGTGATAATGCACAACATACCCGGTTCTATATCAACATGTGTAAGTATGCAAATATTTGATAGTCCAAAATGGTGGCTGTGTTTTGTTGTTCTTCTTCTTCTTGTTTTTTAGTTTTATTTGGGAGATAGGGTATTGTAATTGATATTTTGTTTATGTAAGATAAAACAAATTATAATAATACTAATGAGGTTTCAGTTTGTTTTATTCCTGGGTTCAATGTAAGAGACAAATTTAATATATTTTCTAAATACGTGCTCTCCTCACTTTAAAGGTGACAGTTGCTTTTTACACCAAAATCTCATTCAAAACCGATCATCACCAGTTTCTTGTAGCAAGGTCGGTGACTTTATCTTTGATAAATGCAAAGCATTAGATCGTTTAATTTAGGGTAACTAAAGGGGCGTGGCTATACCGTACTACAACTACCAGATAGAGGAATTTAGAGTACGGACGTCACTCTGACGTCACAGTGTTACTAATTACACCGTGCTACAAAAAAGATACAGTCTGTCTCAGCTCTTGGTTATTTAAACACTTCGACGAGCTACGCCCATTTCAGTGTTTAAATAAGCCAACCAGCTGAGACCAGATTCGATCTATTACTTATTTACTCAACAGCTTATTTTCAAGGGCGCGTGTACTTAAAACTAAATATCACCAGTGAGACGGATTTCCTTGAAGATTAAAATAGCGTTATAGACGCTTTCGTTTGTAAACAACTGATCAGTAGTATGTCATATCTCAATCTAATAAATATCACACAGCAAGAGTGAAACTGAAAACAACATACTCACTGTATATTGTGTTTTACTTATATTGCCTATTAATGCTGCCTTGTCGGTTAAAGAATAGTGGCGAGCATTTCTTTATTTACACTGTCCCGTTGTATTGGGTTGACAGTAGGGTAAGTGTGAGGTTTGTGGCACTCTAGAATCTGGTTTAAACTCCCAGCGGCGTTTTTTGCTACTGAACTTTCCAAGGCGGTAGCCCTATTGCCAACTCTTTTGTGTTTGTGGTGTCTTATTTGGCCTTTTAGTCATCTTTAAATTTCTTCTTTGTTTCTGTGTGTGTTTGTGGTTGACTGTCGTCCTTGAATGCTGCTTTTCCTGTTTGATTTTATATCTATATATACACTCACTGTATAAATATTAACTAGTATTTGAGATAGATACAGCTAGTTTATTAATTATATATTAAAATGTATAGTACATTAATCTTATTTCGTTTTCATTTAAAACAACTAGTTTAAGTGTGTTTGAAGTCATGGCAAACAGCTGCAACATTACTTTAATTAAAACCTGTTTAAACTGAAAAGACATGAAGTGTTAGATATATCGAGATTTGCATTTACTATCAAACATTAAGAAATGGGATAATGATATTCTCTTCAAAACCTTTAAAATATTTTGAGTTTTAGATCCAGTGAAGTTCTGCCAACAGAGTGTGTTTTTTGAATGGCATATTCGAAACGGTTTTCTCATCAGACATTGGTATAATAGTTGATCTTCTAAATTGTGTCTGTTTCTCTCGAACAAAACCGATCATGACTCCCTTGGTCAAACCCAACAGATTTTTTTCAAAATCCTGTATACTTTTTTGTTATATATATTTTCTTTTCAGTCATATTACAATATTACAACATGGTATTCAATAGAGAGTGTTACATTTGTTCGTGTAATATAATAGTTTAATTTAAAGATCTATTGCATTATACTCTAAAAGAATAGGAAAATAAAACAACATAAAAAATAGCAGGTCAATTAAAAATATGTGTGATAAATGTCCATCTTTTTCTAACGATTTTTGCCTTTTTCTCTGACTATGCATGGCATGCGTAGATATCCTGTATACTTAAGACAAATTATCCATAGTTTCATGATTCCCGAAATGTTTAAGTGAATACTCCAGACACGTGTTTGTAGGTACACAACATATCCAGAGTGAGCACAGTACCGTACCTTAATCACCAGTGAAGTTAATTGGGAAATAATGAATACTCCAGACACTTGTTTGTGGGTACACAACATATCCAGAGTGAGCAGAGTACCGTACCTTAATCACCGGTGAAGATAATTGGGAAAGAATGAAGTTAATTTGGAAAGAATGAATACTACAGACACTTGTTTTTGTGTACAAAACATATCCACTGTGAGCACTGTACCGTACCTTAACCACCAGTGAAGTTAAATGGGAAAGAATTCATACTACAGACACTTGTTTGTGGGTACACAACATATCCAGGGTCAGCACAGTACCGTACCTTAATCACCAGTGAAGTTAATTGAGAAAGAATGAATACTACAGACACTTGTTTGTGGGCAAACAACATATCCAGAGAGAGCACAGTAACGTACCTTAATCACCAGTCAAGTTAATTTGGAAAAAAATGAATACTCCAGACATTTATTTGTGGGTACACAACATATCCAGGGTGAGCACAGTACCGTATCTTAATCACCAGTGAAGATAACCGCAAAAGAATGAACACTCCAGACACTTGTTTGTGGGTACACAACATATTCAGGTTGAGCGCAGTACCGTATATTAATCACCAGTGAAGTTAATTGGGAATAATGAATACTCCAGACACTTGTTTGTGGGCACACAACATATCCAGGGTGAGCACAGTACCGTACCTTAAAAACCCGTGAAGTTAATTGGGAAAGAATGAATACTCCAGACACTTGTCTGTTGGCACACAACATATCCAGGGTGAGCACAGTACCGTACTTTAATCACCAGTGAAGTTAATTGGGAAAGAATGAATACTCCAGGCATTTGTTTGTGGGCACACAACATTTCCAGGGTGAGCACTGTACCGTACCTTAACCACCAGTGAAGTTAAATGGGAAAGAATGAATACTACAGACACATGTTTGTGGGTACACAACATATCCAGGGTGAGCACAGTACCGTACCTTAATCACCAGTGAAGTTAATTGGGAAAGAATGAATACTCCAGACACTTGTTTGTGGGCACACAGCATATCCAGGGTGAGCACAGTACCGTACCTTAATCACCAGTGAAGTTAATTGGGAAAGAATGAATACTCCAGACACTTGT
This sequence comes from Cyrtodaria siliqua, assembly GCA_037043455.1. Lineage (NCBI taxonomy): Eukaryota > Metazoa > Mollusca > Bivalvia > Adapedonta > Hiatellidae > Cyrtodaria > Cyrtodaria siliqua. The sequence continues at coordinate 23,475 of JAWPHD010006146.1, read as the reverse complement.
TTGTGGGCACACAACATAACCAGGGTGAGCACAGTACCGTACCTTAATCACCAGTGAAATTAATTGGGAAAGAATGAACACTCCCGACATTTGTGTGTGGGCACACAACATATCCAGGGTGAGCACTGTACCGTACCTTAACCACCAGTGAAGTTAAATGGGAAAGAATGAATACTAAAGACACTTGTTTGTGTGTACACAACATATCCAGGGTGAGCAAAGTACCGTACCTTAATCACCAGTGAAGTTAATTGGCAAAGAATGAATACTCCAGACACTTGTTTGTGTGCACACAGCATATCCAGGGTGAGCACAGTACCGTACCTTATTCACCAGTGAAGTTAATTGGGAAAGAATTATTACTCCAGACACTTGTTTGTGGGTACACAACCTATCCAGGGTGAGCACAGTACCGTACTTTAATCACAAGTGAAGTTAATTGAGAAAGAATGAAAACTCCAGACACTTGTGTGTGGCTACACAACATATCCAGGGTGAGAACAATACCGTACCTTAATCACCAGTGAAGTTAATTGGGAAATAATGAATACCACAGACACGTGTTTGTGAATACAAAACATATCCAGGGTAAGCACAGTACCGTACCTTAGTCACTAGTAAAGTTCACTGGGAAAGAATGAACACTCCAGGGACATGTTTGTGGGTACACAACATATCCAGGGTGATCACAGTACCGTATCTTAATCACCAGTGAAGGTAGTTGGGGAAGAATGAATACTCGAGACACTTTTTTGTGGGTACTCAACATATCCAGGGTGAGCACAGTACCGTACCTTAATCACCAGTGAAGTTAATTGGGAAAGAATGAATACTCCAGACACGTGTTTCTGGGTACACAACATATCCAGTGTGAGCACAGTACCGTACCTTAATCACCAGTGAAGTTATTCGGGAAAGAGTTAAATGGAAAATAATTAATACTCCAGATACATGTTTGTGGGTACACAACATATCCAAGGTTAGCACAGTACCGCACTTTAATCACTAGTGAAGTTAACAGGGAAATTATGAATACTACAGACACGTGTTTGTGGGTACACAACATATCCAGAATGAGCATAGTATCGTACTGTAATCACCAGTGAAGTAAATTGGGAAATAACGAATACTCAAGGCCCTTGTTTGTGGGTACACAACATATCCAGAGTGAGCACAGTAGCGTACCTTAATCACCAGTGAAAATAATTGGGAAAGAATGAATACTCCAGTAACATTGTTTGTGGGTACACAACATATCCAGGGTGAGCACTGTACCGTACCTTAATCACCAGTGAAGATCGGTGGAAAAGAATAATTACTCCAGACACTTGTTTGTGGGTACACAACATATCCAGGGTGAGCACAGTAACGTACCTTAATCACCAGGGAAGTTAATTGGGAAAGAATGAATACTACAGACACTTGTTTGTGGACACACAACATATCCAGAGAGAGCACGGTACCGTACCTTAATCACCAGTGAAGTTAATTTGAATAAAATGAATACTCCAGACATTTATTTGTGGGTACACAACATATCCAGGGTGAGCACAGTGCCGTACCTTAATCACCAGTGAAGATAATTGGGAAAGAATGAATACTCCAGACACTATTTTGTGTGTACACAACATATTCAGGGTGAGTGCGGTACCGTATATTAATCACCAGTGAAGTAAACTGGGAAATAATGAATACTCCAGACACTTGTTTGTGGGCACACAACATATTCAGGGTGAGCATAGTACCGTACCTTAATCACCAGTGAAGTTAATTGGGAAATAATGAATACTCCAGACACTTGTTTTTGGCACACAACATATCCAGGTTGAGCACAGTACCGTACCTTAATCAACAGTGAAGTTAATTGGGAAATAATGAATACTCCAGACACTTGTTTGTGGGAACAAAACATATCCAGGGTGAGCACTATACCGTACCTTAACCACCAGTGAAGTTAATTTGGAAAGAATGAATACTACAGACACTTGTTTGTGGGTACACAACATATCCAGGGTGAGCACAGTACCGTACCTTAATCACCAGTGAAGTTAATAGGGGAAAAATGAATACTCCAGAAACTTGTCTGTGGGCACACAACATATCCAGGGTGAGCACAGTACCGTACCTTAATCACCAGTGAAGCTAATTTGGAAAGAATGAATACTCCAGACACTTGTTTGTGGGTACACAACATTTACACAGTGAGCACAGAATCGTACCTTAATCACCAGTGAAGTTAACTGGGAAGAATGAATACTCCAGACACTTGTTTGTGGGTACACAACATATCCAGGGTGAGCACAGTACAATACTTTAATCACAAGTAACGTTAATTGGGAAAGAATGAAAACTCCAGACACTTGTTTGTGGCTACACAACATATCCAGGGTGAAAACAGTACCGTACCTTAATCACCAATGTAGTTAATTGGGAAATAATGAATACTTCAGACACGTGTTTGTGGGTACAAAACATATCCAGGGTAAGCACAGTACCGTACCTTAGTCACTAGTGAAGTTAACTGGGAATTAATCAGTACACCAGGGAATTGTTTGTGGGTACACAGCATATCCAGGGTGAGCACAGTACCGTATCTTAATCACCTGTGAAGTTAATTGGGAAAGAATGAGTACTACAGACACTTGTTTGTGGGTACACAGCATATCCAGGGTGAGCACAGTACCGTACCTTAATCACCAGTGACGTTAATTGGGAAATAATGAATACTTCAGACACTTGTTTGTGGGTACACAACATATCCAGAGTGAACACAGTACCGTACCGTAATCACCAGTGAAGTTAACTGGGAAAGAATGAATACTCAAAACACTTGTTTGTGGGTACACAACATATCCAGGCAGAGCACAGTACCGTATCTTAATAACCAATGAAGTTAATTGGGAAAGAATGAATACTACAGACACTTATTTGTGGGTAAACAACATATCCAGGGTGAGCACAGTACCGTACCTTACTCACCGTTGAAGTTAAATGGGAAATAATGAATACTCCAGACACTTGTTTGTGGGTACACATCATATCCAGGGTGAGCACAGTACCGTACCTTACTCAGCAGTGAAGTTCAATGGGAAATAATGAATACTCCAGACACTTGTTTGTGGGTACACAACATATCCAGGGGAATCACAGTATCGTATCTTAATCACCAGTGAAGTTAATTGGGAAAGAATGAAAACTCCAGACACTTGTTTGTGGGTACACAACATATCCAGGGTGAGCACAGTACCGTACCTTAATCACCAGTGAAGTTAATTGGGAAAGAATGAATACTACAGACACTTGTTTGTGGGAACACAACATATCCAGGTGAGCTAGGCACCGTACCTTAATCACCAGTGAAGTTAATTGGGAAATAATGAATACCCCAGTCACTTATTTGTGGGTACACAACATATCCAGGGTAAGCGCAGTACAGTACCTTGATCACCAGTGAAGTTAATTGGGAAAGAATGAATACTGCAGACACGTGTTTGTGGGTACACAACATATCCAGTATAAACGCAGAACCGTATTTTAATCATCAGTGAAGTTAATTGAGAAAGAGTTAATTGGCAAAGAATGAATACTCTAGGCACTTGTTTGTGTGTTCACAACATATCCAGAGTGAGCACAGTACCGTACCTTAATCACCAGTGAAGTTAATTTTGAAAGAATGAATACTCCAGACACGTGTTTGTGGGTACATAACATATCCAGTATGAGCAAAGTACAGTACCTTAATCACCAGTAAAGTTAATTGAGAAAGAGTTAATTGTGAGAAAAATGAATACTCTAGACACTTGTTTGTGGGTACACACTATATCCAGGGTGAGCACAGTACCGTACATTAATCACCAGTGAAGTTAATTGGGAAAGATCGAATACTCCAGACACGTGTTTGTGGGTACACAACATATCCAGTGTGAGCACAGTACCGTACCTTAATCACCAGTGAAGTTATTTGGGAAAGAGTTAATTGGGAAAGAATGAATACTCCAGACACGTGTGTGTGTGTACACAACATATCCAGTGTGAACACAGTACCGTACCTTAAAAACCAGTGAAGTTAATTGGGAAATAATGAATACTCCAGACACTTGTTTGTGCGTACACAACATATCCAGAGTGAGCACAGTACCGTACCTTAATCACCAGTGAAGTTAACTGGGAAAGAATGAATACTCCAGACACGTGTTTGTGGGTACACAACGTATCCAGTGTGAGCACAGTACCGTACCTTAATCACCAATGAAGTTAATTGGGAAAGAGTTAATTGGCAAAGAATGAATACTCTAGGCACTTGTTTGTGGGTACACAACATATACAGCGTGAGCACAGTACCGTACCTTAATCACCAGTGAAGTTAATTGGGGAAAAATGAATACTCCATAAACTTGTCTGTGGGCACACAACATATCCAGGGTGAGCACAGTACCGTACCTTAATCACCAGTGAAGTTAACTGGGAAAGAATGAATACTCCAGACACTTGTTTGTGGGTACACAATATTTACACAGTGAGCACAGAATCGTACCTTAATCACCAGTGAAGTTAACTGGGAAGAATGAATACTCCAGACACTTGTTTGTGGGTACACAACATATCCAGGGTGAGCACAGTACAATACTTTAATCACAAGTAAAGTTAATTGGGAAAGAATGAAAACTCCAGACACTTGTTTGTGGCTACACAACATATCCAGGGTGAAAACAGTAACGTACCTTAATCACCAATGTAGTTAATTGGGAAATAATGAATACTTCAGACACGTGTTTGTGGGTACAAAACATATCCAGGGTAGGACAGTACCGTACCTTAGTCACTAGTGAAGTTAACTGGGAAAGAATCAGTACACCAGGGACTTGTTTGTGGGTACACAGCATATCCAGGGTGAGCACAGTACCGTATCTTAATCACCTGTGAAGTTAATTGGGAAAGAATGAGTACTACAGAAACTTGTTTGTGGGTACACAGCATATCCAGGGTCAGCACAGTACCGTACCTTAATCACCAGTGACGTTAATTGGGAAATAATGAATACTTCAGACACTTGTTTGTGGGTACACAACATATCCAGAGTGAACACAGTACCGTACCGTAATCACCAGTGAAGTTAACTGGGAAAGAATGAATACTCAAAACACTTGTTTGTGGGTACACAACATATCCAGGGAGAGCACAGTACCGTATCTTAATAACCAATGAAGTTAATTGGGAAAGAATGAATACTACAGACACTTATTTGTGGGTAAACAACATATCCAGGGTGAGCACAGTACCGTACCTTACTCACCGGTGAAGTTAAATGGGAAATAATGAATACTCCAGACACTTGTTTGTGGGTACACATCATATCCAGGGTGAGCACAGTACCGTACCTTACTCAGCAGTGAAGTTCAATGGGAAATAATGAATACTCCAGACACTTGTTTGTGGGTACACAACATATCCAGGGGAATCACAGTATCGTATCTTAATCACCAGTGAAGTTAATTGGGAAAGAATGAAAACTCCAGACACTTGTTTGTGGGTACACAACATATCCAGGGTGAGCACAGTACCGTACCTTAATCACCAGTGAAGTTAATTGGGAAAGAATGAATACTACAGACACTTGTTTGTGGGAACACAACATATCCAGGTGAGCTAGGCACCGTACCTTAATCACCAGTGAAGTTAATAGGGAAATAATGAATACCCCAGTCACTTATTTGTGGGTACACAACATATCCAGGGTGAGCGCAGTACAATACCTTGATCACCAGTGCTGTTAATTGGGAAAGAATGAATACTCCAGACACGTTTTTGTGGGTACACAACATACCCAGTGTAAACGCAGAACCGTACTTTAATCATCAGTGAAGTTAATTGAGAAAGAGGTAATTGGCAAAGAATGAATACTCTAGGCACTTGTTTGTGTGTACACAACATATCCAGAATGAGCACAGTACCGTACCTTAATCACCAATGAAGTTAATTGGGAAAGAGTTAATTGGCAAAGAATGAATACTCTAGGCACTTGTTTGTGTGTACACAACATATCCAAAGTGAGCACAGTACCGTACCTTAATCACCTTTGAAGTTAATTTGGAATGAATGAATACTCAAGACACTTGTTTGTGGGTACACAACATATCCAGAGAGAGCACAGTACCGTACCTTAATAACTAGTGAAGTTAATTGGGAAAGAATGAATACTACAGACACTTATTTGTGGGTAAACAACATATCCAGGGTGAGCACAGTACCGTACCTTACTCACCAGTGAAGTTAAATGGGAAATAATGAATACTCCAGACACTTGTTTGTGGGTACACATCATATCCAGGGTGAGCACAGTACCGTACCTTACTCAGCAGTGAAGTTAACTGGGAAAGAATGAATACCAAGACACTTGTTTGTGGGTACACAACATATCCAGGGAGAGCACAGTACCGTATCTTAATAACAAGTGAAGTTAATTGTGAAAGAATGAATACTACAGACACTTATTTGTGGGTAAACAACATATCCAGGGTGAGCACAGTACCGTACCTTACTCACCAGTGAAGTTAAATGGGAAATAATGAATACTCCAGACACTTGTTTGTGGGTACACATCATATCCAGGGTGAGCACAGTACCGTACCTTACTCAGCAGTGAAGTTAAATGGGAAATAATGAATACTCCAGACACTTGTTTGTGGGTACACAACATATCCAGGGGAATCACAGTATCGTATCTTAATCACCAGTGAAGTTAATTGGGAAAGAATGAAAACTCCAGACACTTGTTTTTAGGTACACAACATATCCAGGGTGAGCACAGTACCGTACCTTAATCACCAGTGAAGTTAATTGGGAAAGAATGAATACTACAGACACTTGTTTGTGGGAACACAACATATCCAGGTGAGCTAGGCACCGTACCTTAATCACCAGTGAAGTTAATTGTGAAATAATGAATACCCCAGTCACTTATTTTTGTGTACACAACATATCCAGGGTGAGCGCAGTACATTACCTTGATCACCAGTGAATATAATTGGGAAAGAATGAATACTCCAGACACGTGTTTGTGGGTACACAACATATCCAGTGTAAACGCAGAACCGTACTTTAATCACCAGTGAAGTTAATTGAGAAAGAGTTAATTGGCAAATAATGAATACTCTAGGCACTTGTTTGTGTGTACACAACATATCCAGAGTGAGCACAGTACCGTACCTTAATCACCAGTGAAGTTAATTGGGAAAGAATGAATACTCCAGACACGTGTTTGTGGGTACATAACATATCCAGTATGAGCAAAGTACCGTACCTTAATCACCAGTGAAGTTAATTGAGAAAGAGTTAATTGTGAGAAAAATGAATACTCTAGACACTTGTTTGTGGGTACACACTATATCCAGGGTGAGCACAGTACCGTACATTAATCACCAGTGAAGTTAATTGGGAAAGAATGAATACTCCAGACACTTGTTTGTGCGTACACAACATATCCAGAGTGAGCACAGTACCGTACCTTAATCACCAGTGAAGTTAACTGGGAAAGAATGAATACTCCAGACACGTGTTTGTGGGTACACAACTTATCCAGTGTGAGCACAGTACCGTACCTTAATCACCAGTGAAGTTAATTGGGAAAGAGTTAATTGGCAAAGAATGAATACTCTAGGCACTTGTTTGTGTGTACACAACATATCCAAAGTGAGCACAGTACTGTACCTTAATCACCTTTGAAGTTAACTGAGAAAGAATGAATACTCCAGACACGTATTTGTGGGTACATACCATATCCAGTGTGAGCAAAGTACCGTACCTTAATCACCAGTGAAGTTAATTGAGAAAGAGTTTATTATGAGAAAAATGAATACTCTAGACACTTGTTTGTGGGTACACACCATATCCAGGGTGAGCACAGTACCGTACCTTAATCACAAGTGAAGTTAACTGGGAAAGAATGAATACTCCAGACATCTGTTTGTGGCTATACAACATATCCAGGGTGAGCACAGTATCGTACCTTAATCACCAGTGAAGTTAACTGGGAAAGAATGAATACTCCAGACACTTGTTTGTGGGTACACAACATATCCAGAGTGAGCACAGTACCGTACCTTAATCACCAGTGAAGTTAATTGGGAACGAATGAATACTCCAGACACGTGTTTGTGGGTACACAACATATCCAGTGTGAGCACAGTACCGTACCTTAATCACCAGTGAAGTTAATTGGGAAAGGGTTACTTTGGAAAGAATGAATACTCCAGACACTTGTTTGTGGGTACACAACATATCCAGAGTGAGCACAGTCTTGTACCTTAATCACAAGTGAAATTAATTGGGAAAGAATGAATACTACAGACACGTGTTTGTGGGTACACAACAAATCCAGTGTGAACACAGTACCGTACTTTAATCACCAGTGAAGTTATTTGAGAAAGAGTTAATTGGGATTAAATGAATACTCCAGACACGTGTTTGTGGGTAGACAACATATCCAGTGTGAGCGCAGAACCGTACCTTAATCACCGGTGAAGTTAATTGGGAAAGAATGAATACTCCAGACACTTGTTTATGGGTACCTTAATCACCAGAGAAGTTAATTGGTAAAGAATAAATTCTCCAGACATTTGTTTGTGGGATCACAACATATCCAGGGTGAGCACTGTACCGTACCTTAATCACCAGTGAAGTTAATTGGTAAAGAATAAATTCTCCAGACACTTGTTTGTGGGTACACAACATATCCACGGTGAGCACAGTACCGTACCTTAATCACCAGTGAAGTTAATTGGGACAGAATGAATACTCCAGACACTTGTTTGTGGGTACACAACATATCCAGAGTGAGCACAGTACCGTATCTTAATCACCAGAGAAGTTAATTGGGAAATAATGAATACTCCAGACACTTGTTTGTGGGTACACAACATATCCAGGATGAGCACAGTACCGTACCTTAATCACCAGTGAAGTTAATTAGGAAAGAGTGAATACTCCAGACACTTGTCTGTGGGTACACAACATATCCAGAGTGAGCACAGTACCGTACCTTAATCACCAGTTAAGTTAATTGGGAAATAATGAATACTCCAGACACTTGTTTGTGGTTACACAACATATCCAGAGTGAGCACAGTACCGTACCTTAATCAGCAGTGAATTCAATCGGGAAATAATGAATGTTAAGATATCCTAGACATTAATATCTTCTTAAGTACATACATGTGAATAATGCAGGTGAATATTACAGGTGATTAATGCAGGTATCTAATTAACAGCACTTGATTCGTATCTGCTGTTTTTTTTAATAATTGTAATAATTGTCTGTTTCTGTGCGTGTTTTTGGTTGACTGTGGTCCTTGAATGCTACATTTCCTGTTCGACTTTTTATGTCTACTTTCCTTTAAGTTTCACTACATACTGAACCGGGGATCCCTTGGAATCAACGAATACAAACTAAATTGACAAGTAGCACTTTTTTTTTAATGAGTAGCCAATATCATGCCAGTGTGTATATCTTCTTAAATTACATTTGCTCCAATAGAATGTATATCGTATGATGATAATGTTATACATTCAAGGAATTATTTGTATTTCCGTTTCTCTAGCAGAGTTACGATATTAAAATAAAATTATATTATATAATAATAAAGACAATGAAATATACTCGTAACAGACAGGTTATCTTCAGCATGCTCGTTTATATATCACCATGTGAGCAAGTATGTAAATATTTATAAGCCGAAACGATTTTGTTGTTTTGTTTTTGGGAGAGTAGGTGTGGGTAATCGTATTTGAGTTTGTGTTTATGACAGAAAACAGAAATCTATAATAATGATAATATGTGAGTTTCATTTGTGGATTCAAAGTAAGCGATGCATAGCTTAAACAAATAACTGCCTTTGTCACTTTAAAAATGCCTTTGTCACATTAAAAATGCCTTTGTCAATTTAAACATGCTTTTGTCACATTAAAAAAATATGCCTTTATCACATTAGAAATGCCTTTGTCACATTAAAAATGCCTTTGTCACATTAAAAATGCCTTTGTCACATTAAAACTTTGTCACATTAAAAATGCATTTGTCACATTAAAAATGCCTTTGTCACTTTAAAAATGCCTTTGTCACATTAAAAATGCCTTTGTCACATTAAAATTGCCTTTGTCACTTTAAAAATATATATACACACACACCACATGCAATTCCGTCTTCCCTGCCATTTGTGTAGAGCATGGATGCTTTGGTTTTTTTCACTCGATTTTCCACCAAATGTGTCAGAAAATGCCAAAAGCACGCATACAAAACAAACAACAATTTCAAAAAAAGAAGCAGCGTTTGCGCCACCACAAATACAAAGGGTTTTCAATAGCATTGAATACATGTCGTAAAGGATGTAAAGCATTCAAGACAATTAATGTGCGAAACGGTTTCCCATCAGACAATGGCATGATTGTTGATATTTATATAACTTCTTCTTAATTGTGTCTGCTTTTCTCGGACTAAAACTATCAAGATTCCCATGGTAATCACCCAATATATTGTTTTCAAGATCGTGTATACGTAAAACAAATTATCCATAGTTTCATGATTCCCGAAAGGTTTAAATGACAATTACAGGCACACGTGTGTGGGTATACAGCATATCCAAACAGTTCCTTAATCACCAGTGAAATTGATTGAGGAATATTAATGTTAATATATCCAAGACAATAATATGTGTTCATGTAGATACAGTTGAATAATGCAGGTATCTAATTAACTGAACTTGAATTCGTATCTGCGGTTTTCATGAAACGTTTAACGGCATTGACAGCAGCTGCCAAGTTTTTGTGTTGCTGCAAGAACGCATAAATATAACCGCGAGATATTATGTAATTTCTTCTTTCATACTTTTTTAATATAAATTAAATATTAAACATTTACTTATAATTTGAAATCGGTTGAAGGATATTCTTTTTAAAATGCCGACAATCTTAAAACAAGATTTCTAGTAATATAATGGCACTGCCCATAGAATAATTGCACGAATTAAATTGAATATTATTAAAACAATTTATTCAACTACTGCATAGAAAAAAACATCGTCTATCGGTTTAACAATAGTTGTATCCAAAAATAGTTGTATAAAAGAATAAAATTGCCATCAGGCAATCGAAGCGTTAAAATCCACAATTGTATCGGGAGATTATTTTACACGTGCATAATCCCTTCATTGCCCTTAAATATCTAAAAATTCTAAAAAAAATATATCTAGAAGCGATAATCCAGTAACTAATATACGAAAAGAATGACTGTCAGGCGGCCATATTGGATCCAAGAGGAGTTTTACCTATTCATAAATCCCCTCACTGATCTTAATACGCATGTGAACAATAAGGACAATATTTTGAGATAAAAATCCACAATTCTAAGATCCAGTTTTGGAATGGACAGACAGACAGGCAGGCAGGCAGGCGGCCGGCCAACCGACCGACCGACCGACAGACCGTCGCTGAAAATTCTTTGGAAATTCGATGAGCGCAGACCCGCGTTAGTTGATGTTCAAGACGATTCATCCAATAATTAGGGATATTTTAGGAATGGTGTGGGTTCGGTATAAATTATAAATCAAGCAACGTAAATTAATCTCAGGTGTGTGCTACAGCTTACTGAGATACTTACACATGTCATACAGTATGAAATATTTAGTTTACAGATTATATTTATAACTTGTTCGGTAGTTAACACAACCTAAAAAATAAAAAAAGCACGTTAAAAATGCACAATTCTGCCAAGTTTCAAAGTTGTTATATGTTTTGTATCTCTGTTGTTGTGTTCCTATTTACCAAGTGTATTATAACGAGAATGCAACAAATAGCGAGCAATGCAATAGTCACGTAGCAAATGAATTATCATTTTTTCAGATAATAACAAATAATAAAAAGTGGATTCCTTAAAAGAAACACAAGCAAGAGAGGAAGTTGCTTTTTAGTTATATAAAGATTACGAATACTAAAGTCCTCAACTCGAGTACAAGCTCTAGAACAATGAATACGTTAGAGACACATATAACCCATAGAGGTTGCTCGGGGAACATCTCCGTCTAAATGAGGACAATTAACAATATCAAAACTAAAATCCTCTCTCTTGTCATGTATTTGGTAATTATTTCACCGTTTTCAATGGAGAGATGTAAATCGATAAAAGAAGCTTTAGTATCAGAAATATACTGAAAGCAAAAAGAAACGCATTATGGGTATGTCCGCTATATATTGTATGTTTAATATGCTACTGCTAATCGAATGGTACAGGACGACATTATGCCTGTCCTTTCGGAAAGAAGGTTTAAACAGCACCGAACACACCAATGGTTACCTACTCAAAGTTTCATTATCGACAGAATGCCCATTTGGCTCAAGAAGGTGAGCAATCTTAGCCTTTATACGTTGCAATCTCTTAACATTAAACACAATACTAAAATGGCTTGACTTTTTCAAACGAAACTTCAACTTTATGCATTTCGTGTAACAAAGTATACTTTGATTAAAAGCTCAACTACCTGACAGAGTTGTCCTTTCTGTAATTAGTTGCCCCTTTTTGTACAAAACGCGTTGATGTATATCTGAAATATTACGTGGAATCAGGTGTATATAGTAGTGTAGTATAGACACTTTTTTGATTATGCGTTTCTATTTCCTTTCAATATAATAACTTTGTTAAGTTGAAGTTCTTTAGGGTATCTATTATTAACTATAGTAGAAAAGGAAGGGCTGTCAATGTCCAATATTTCATCCAGATACCGATGTCATTAAAGCCTTCAATAACATCTGCCTGGGTATCTGATGAAAGACTCAACATGAAATCTCTTCATAGCCGTACAAAAACAAATCTGCGACAAGGGGTGAACAGTTCGTACCCATAGGGATACAAACAATTGTCTATAAACGGTCGTTCCATACCTGATGAAAATATTATCTAATAGGAAGATGAGTGCTTTATAAAGTCCACATAGTGTAATTGTCTAAACTGCCGTTAGTAAAAAAGTCTTTAATATTATTACAGGCCAAAAATGTAGTACTTTCCCCTAGCGAATGTTTTTTGAATATAGTGTAGAGAAGTTATATCTGCTTATAGATGAAACTTGACGTTTATTGCACATTTTATCAAGAACGCCTCCTATAAACTAATGACCTCACGGTAATTTTGCTAAGCAGTAAAATTACCCCCCCCCCCCCCACCACCACCACCACCTCCACTCCCTCCCCCCTTCTGTAAAATGTTGACTCCATACTGTTACCCTCATGTGTATACTGCTATATAAGTGTACATGTTTATTGATCCAGCTGTCAGATTGTTTCTATAAATAGCTAACATATAAATAGCTGACTCTAGTAATTTCTAAATTAATGTTTTATACTGTTTACATACTGAGATGTGTAGATTGTTAAGAATATTCTTTAATCGAGAACATTCCATGTTAGTATAAATACAGCCTTTTGGGGTATACATATTCAAAGTGAAGTATCTTGTTCATTATTTTAATTGAGGATTTACAAAATATTGGATGCTGTGAATTAAAATGTATTGTGAGAGGATAAAAAATATTGTGCTCATCTGGATTATTTGGACATTTGGACTATACTGAATTAATAAACCAGGAAGAACTTGAAGTGAATTCGGATTAAAGGGACACTTGATAACTTTGATTAAAGTGACACTTGACAATTCAGACTAACGGGACACTTACCAATATTAGTTGGACTTTATTTATGTTGGATTTTAAAGAAATACTGGATCCATTTGATGTATTTTCTGTAAGTGAATATTTTTCGTTGTAGTATTTAAATAAATATGTTGACTATATTTTAAAAATAGTTGTTGCTGGTTATACTTCCTTTGCTGTTATATTTTACCCGTAGCAATACGTAGAATTTTAACAACTGAAGGGGGTCAATTTATTACAGTATAATAGTTGAATAATGACCCCTAGGTAGACAATGGACATGTAAATGGGCGTATCAATACTCAATGTGGTGGTTGTATCAAAACTTCATCGGGAGGTAGAATCAATATTCAATCGGGAGGAGTTACCAATACTCAATGAAGATGGGGTATCACTACTCAATCGGGAGGGGGTTTCAATACTCAATGAAGACGGGGTGTCAATACTCAATCAGGAGGGGGAATCAATACTCAGTGTGAAAGGGAGTATCAATACTCAATAGCGCGGGGTACTAGTATCAATACTCAATGGGGAGGAGGTATCAATACTCATTTGGGAGGGGTATAACTACTCAACGGGGAGGGAGACACTACCACAGGTGGCGTTTTGGTCACTGATTGGCTAATTACCTCGTGCGCACGATTTACTACGATTTGTTTTTTCGTGCATATGAATTATTTTTTCGTGCACATGAATTATTATTCCGTGTGTATGAATTATAATTACGTTGCTATGAGTTAACGATCTCAAAACAAACAAATTCAAAGGAAAATCGGGAAAATCGTTTTAACAGTTATTTTGTTTCAAATCTCGTCATTTATTATTACAGAACTAGTCTTGTTATCCATTTCATCAACAAACGAAAAAGTCATAATTTCCTAAAGAAATCATAAACATAAAGAAGATATGTTGTCCTATCCATTTTAATTTGACGTGTATACGTTTTTATATATGCGAATATTGTATTCCGTTTCTTCCAAAGACATATTCATTATTTCCTATTCATTTATTAGGTTCCAAATGATCCTTAATGGCACAATTACGCCAACTAATAGTAGAGTATCAAGTGGAAAAATTGCCAGTTACTTGCAGAATGTTGGTTAGTACTGGTAACAGATGCCACGGTTAAGATAACTAACCGAAAACGTTGATAAATTACGTTAAAACCAAAAACAAAAATAGAAAGTAAAAGGTGTCTATAAATTATTGGGTTGTAACGAAACCTCGGGGTTAGACATGTCGGTACCGGAGTCATTCAAGGTGTCCTATGTTCCATACGAATTATTAGGTGAATGATCAAGACAATGCAAAACGAATGACTCCGGTACCAACATGGTATAGCATACCGCGGAAAGTTCCTTCCTTGAGCCATTCATAGATAAACTGAATGATACCTAAAGTTGTTTTTATTTTAAGTAGAGCGGATTAAATTTGCTAGGTGTCAATATTTTACAGGAGTAAATCATAATAAATGATGGTTAAAATACGTATTTGCAATCTCAAAGGACTTGACGATTATCCATTTGCTTTTTACAAGAAATCCATTGCGAAGATAATACATTTAAAACATGAAAACAGAATGGGGTCATGAAGCATTCTTTAGTGGAAATAGTAGAAATAGTACTGGCGTGGGCATCCTCATTAACTCACATTTGTCTCACAATATATTGGATTATAAAAACATTATAGATGGTAGGTTGGAGTCATTACAGATCAGCATCGATGAACAAGAATGTTTGATGTTGAATGTATATGGTCACAATAACATTTGTGATAATATGAAGTTTCTATTAAGTATTGAACAGTTTATTGTTGCAAATAATAGCGATACTTTAATTGTTGGTGGAGATTTTAATTCTGTGATTGACGTAAATTGGGACAAGAAAAATGGAAACATTAATAACAAAAAACAATGTCGATAAAAGATTAATACTATAATAGGAAATAATGATATAAACGATATAGGGAGATTTGTTTTTCGGCGTGTAAAATAACAACCGGATTACGTTCAGATCATTATCTTGTATATTTTAATCTAAACACTGAAAAAACACCGCGCGGGCCTGGGTATCTTAAAATGAAAAATAGTGTAATTTTAGAAAAAGAATACCAATGCAAAATTAAACAGACAATACAAGAAATAGTCGATATAAAGAATGAATCAAATCCAAATACTCTCTGGGAAATTTTAAAAGGTGCAATCCGTAATGAGATAATTCAGTATACATCGCTTAAGAAAAAGAACGCATTAAAAGAAGTAGTTCAACAAAAACATGAAATTGATTAAAGGAGCGGAAAAAAAACACAAAATATTTTGCCAATCTCGGAAGACAAAAGTCAGAAAGAAAACAATAAGAAGATTAGTAAAAATCAATATAGAAAAAACGGACTCTAATAGTATCATGACAGAAACAAAAACGTATTATGAACAACAACTATAGTAAAGTTAATACGCAAATAACTAATATGGATTGTTTTCCCAAGAATCAAGAACAATGCAAAAAGTGCAAAGGAATTTTAAGGGAAACAGAATGTTTTAACGCTCTAAAAGAAATGAAAAATAATAAAAGTCCAGGATCCGACGCAATAATTACAAAGATTTATAAAATATTTTGGAATGATATTAAATACAGTACATTAATTCAATTAATTACTCATATGAAAATGGAAATTTTACAGTTATGCTAAAACAAGGCGCTATTACTTTATTACCCAAAAAAGACAATAATTTAACTTCTTTGACAAACTGGAAACCTATAAGTTTATTAAACGTGGATTATAAAATTGCTACTAAATGCATTGCAAACCGCATGAAAAGTGTTTTATATACACTAATTGACAATAGCCAAACAGGGTAAAATTCAAAGTTATTGATTACTTGAATAATGAAGAAAGATAAAAATATCGGACAGGGAAAGCAGCATTCAAGGACAAAGGTCAAGAACAAAACACAAAACAAACACGCAAACAGACAAACGAAAAGGCAAAAGTAATAAAAATACAACGACATCACAAACACAAAAGAGTTGACAATAGGGCTACCACCTTGGAACGGCCAGTGGCAACAAAGGCCACTGGGGGTTTAAACCGGTTCTAGGGTGCACCAAACCGAACCCTCATTTTATGGAGATGTGGTCTATAAACTTCGAAAGTTAAAGGGGTCTGACGAGTTTCCTGACCGCTTTACAAATTTAATCAGGAAGTTCGTCAGAAAAGAATATAACCCTTTGGTTTTACAGCGCACTGCATGTTTAGTGATTGACCCCTCTACAGTCAGTCATTACGCTTCACTTTTCACTTGTGCGATGACTGGATTACCTCTTGGGACTCTATGATTGTACCTACTGAAACCCAAACTAAAGGAGGTGGGTGCATGAGCTTTCGTCCCTCGGGTTTTCTGGTCGTACCCTAGATTGGTTTTCTCCTTAGCTGCAACTACTATTGTTGTTCAGTGCGATTCTGGATACATCCTGAGATGTTTATAATTTTGTATGTGTTTCTTTAGTTAGTTTCTCAGGATGTGGACTTTACTGTCAGAAAATTCCTTTTGATGGGATGTAGTTTTGTTTACACTGTCTTGTCTATTTGGGCGTTGAAGACAGGCTAATAGCGAGGATTGTGCGCATATAAAATCGATTCAAGCTAACAAGTAGGCCTTATTGCCTACTGACCGTTCCAGTCGGTAACCCTGTCTTCACCACCCTTTCTGTTGTTTTTTGTTCCATGGTTCCATGTAGTTTTATTTATACTGTCTTGTCTATTTGGGCGCTGAAGACAGGATAATAGCGAGGATTGTGCGCATATAAAATTGATTCAAGCTAACCAGTAGACCTTATTGCCTACTGACCGTTCCAAGTCGGTAACCCTGTCTTCAACACCCTTTCTGGTTTTTTTGTCCCTTTCATTGTATTTTGAAGTCCTTGTTTGCAGTACAGTGTGGACCTACGATGCCATTGCGCTCGGACGCTGTGGTTTCTATAGGACCCTATATCTCATTTTTACACTTACCATACTGTCATCCCACTAAAACAGGACATTGTAAATAAAGAAATCCCCGCCATGATCTACTCTCTCACCAACAAGGCAGCATCAAAAGGCAATATAAGTAAAACACAAATATAATACAAAAAAAATAGCCTAGAAAGCCAAAATGAAGGTACTCATTGACTTGGCAGAAGTCAGAGCAACAAGAGAATAAACCATTAAGGGCACGACAAGAAAGATCATAGACAAACATCAAACAACACCGTCTCAATGGGCTTTAGGTATGGCTCATCATAGGGTCCACAGCCTGTCCGGTCATCATAGGGTCCACATAGGGTCCACAGCCTGTCCGGTCATCGTACAATTAAAGGTGAAAGCATAGTGGCGAACTGTAAAAGGGTCCACCACCAAGCATGTAGTACGATGCAAAATGATATGACCCTTTTGATAAACTTTTTAACAAGTTAAAACAAAGATAGCATGAAGGTGATCATGACCAAGAATCTTACGAAGTTTATAAATCACATCACCATAGAAGTCAGGTTGTCCTTGTCGCAGATGAGTCCTTAAATTACTTTTATATTTGGAAGAAGATCAGCGTTACGATAATAATTATTTCACCATTTTCAATCGAGAGATCTAAATCAAGAAAAGAAGCGTTATTATCAGATATATTAGCTTTGTTAAGCTGAAGTTCTTTAGGATAAATATTATTAACCATATTTGGAAAGAAAGGGTTGTCAATGTTCAATATGTCATCCAGATACCGAGAGGTGTCATTAAAGGCTTTAATAACATCTGCCTGGATATCTGGTGAAAGACTCAACATGAAATCTCTTGCATAGCAAAATAAAAACAAATCTGCGACAAGTGGTGGACAGTTCGTACCCATAGGAATACCAACAATACTCGCCAGGACTAATATTTTTTGCGGACTTTGAAAAGGCCTTTGACAGCGTAGATCATGAATTGCTTTTGAAATGTTTAAATTATTTTAACTTTGGACCTTCTTTCATCAGTTGAATAAAACTGTTTTATAACGACACACAAAGTTGTTTGATAAATAATGGACATATGTCGGATTTGTTTAAGATAGATAGAGGAATAAGACAAGGACCACCGTCTCCTTATTTGTTTATTGTAGCAACTGAAATATTACACAAAACCACAAGAAAACATAATGATATTAAATGTATAAAAAATAATAACAATGAAATAATAACCACTACATTCGCGGATGACGCCACTTTTATTCTAGATGGATCAAAGACAACCTTTGAAACACTAATCAACCTAATCGATAATTTTAGCAAAGCATCTGGATTAAAAATTAAACATAAACAAATCAATAATATTACGTGTCGGTTCATTAAAAGATTCAAAAGAAAAGTACTGCGAAGAAAAACAATTTATATTAACAAAAGACAAAGCAACAACACTAGAAATCGTTTTTGCAAATGAAAAGGGAAAATGTCAAGAACTTAACCTTAATCCAAAAATAGAGGAATTTATTAAATGCTTAGATCAATGGACAAAACACAACTTATCTATATTAGGAAAAATAACGGTAATCAAAACTTTTTCCTTACCAAAACTGTTAAATCCTCTAACTGTCTTTGAAAATCCATCAAAGGATTGTCTGAATAAAATTAAAAACTTCATTGTATGCATTTTTATGGGAGGGTAAACCTGATAAAATTAATAGAAAAACAATTATTCCAGATTATGAAAATGATAGATTTTGACTCGTTTATCAATTCAATTAAAGCAGATGGGTCAAAAGAATTAATGATCCGAAATATCATGGTGACTGGAAGGACAATTACATGAAGGAATTAAACAAATATGGTGGGAGTGTTTTATTTGAAAGCGATTTAGACATTAAAGATGCTAAAAAATAATCACGCGATCCACCTTTCTGTCTGAAATAATAAAGTGCTGGTCAGAATTAAACTTCGATAAAACAGCTAAGAAACATTCCTAAATTACATAAAAAACCAAGGACTATAATTATATACTATATACTTCAAAACATGGGAAAATATGGGTGGTATTAAATATATTGACAATTTTATAACCACAGACTTAGGCAATTTCATACATTTGCTCACTTAAAAACATTATACAGCATCCATAATTCTGAATTCCTTAACTAATATACGTTTGTTCAAGGCATACCAAAAAATATAAAAAGATCGGACAGGAAAAGTAGCATTCAAGGAGGACAGTCAACACAAAACACAGAAACAAACATGCAAACAGACAAACAAGAAGGCAAAAGTAATAATAAAAGCAAACGACATCACAAACACAAAATGGTTGACAATAGGGCTACCGCCTTGGAACGGTCTGTGGCAAAGTAGGCCACTGGGGGGTTAAACCGGTTCTAGGGTGCACCAAACCTCACACTGACCCTACTTCATCCCATTAAAACAGGTCAGTGTAAATAAAGAAATTCCGGCCATGATCTAATCTCTAACCAACAAGGCAATAGACGGAAACAAGACATAAACAAAAAAGACAGAACACATTCCCTATGGATACGAACTGTGCACCCCTTGTCGCAGTTTTGTTTTTATATTGCTATGAAAGAGATTTGGGCCTTTATTATTGAAATCTTTAATGAAACCTCTTGGTATCTGGATGACATATTAAACATTGACAACCCTTTCTTTTCTACTATGGTTATTAATATATATCCTAAAGAATTCAACTTAACAAAGCTAATATTTCTGATATTAACACTACTTTCCTCGATTTACATCTCTCTATTGAAAATGGTGAAATAATTAGCAAAATTTATGACAGGAGAGATGATTTTAATTTTGCTATTGTTAATTATCCCCATTTGGATGGGGATGTTCCCCGAGCAACTTCTTACGGGGTCTATGTGTCTCAACTTATTTGTTTTTCTAGACCTTGTACTCGAGTTGAGGTTTAATATTCGAGTTTAATATTCGTAATCTTTGTTTAACTAAAAGGCTACCCCATCAGGGATACCGTTACTATAAACTTCGTATAACCTTTGCAAAATTTTATTATCGTAACCTGATCTGCTTTCCAAATATAAAAGTAATTTAAGAATTCTTCTTCTGCAACAAGGACTTTCACAACCTGACTTCTATGGTGATGTGATTTACAAACTTCGTAAGATTCTTGGTTATGATCTCGTTCGTACTATCTTTGTTACACTTGTATAAAGGTTTATCAAAACAGGTTATGACTCTATCATTTTGCAACGTACTGCATGCTTGGTGTGGACCCATTTAAAGTTCGCCACTATGCTTTCCTTTTAATTGTGCGATGACCGGATAGGCTGTGGACCCTATGATGACGTCTACCTAAAGCCCAAAAGGACGGTGACGTTTGATGTTTGTCTGCGGTCATGTCTTGTCGTGCCCTCAATGGTTTATTCTCTTGATGCTCTGGCTTCTGCCAAGTCATAGAGTACCTTCTTTGTGGCTTTCTAGGCTATTGTTTTTTTTTGTATTTATATATACACGAGCATCTTTGTGTTTTTCTTATATTATCTATTAATGCTGCCTTGTTGGTTAGAGAATAGTTCATGGCGGGAATTTCTTTATTCACACTGTCCCGTTTAATTGGCATGACAATAGGATAAGTGTGAGGTTTGGTGCACCCTAGAACCTGGTTTAAACCCCAGCGGCCTTTTTGCCACTGACCGTTCCAAGGTGGTAGCCCTACTGTCAACCCTTTTTGTGTTTGTGACATCATGTGCCTTTATTATTACTATTGCCATTCTTGTTTGTCTTTTTGCGTATTTTGGAGTTTACTGTGTTCTGTGAAATCTGCATTGCCTGTTTGATTTTTATATTTACTTTTATGATAAGGAAATAACGCTATTGCAACATATAAGAAAACAATCTTCGAGCAGTGAAGTAATAAGAGATCTCTTATTACTTCACTGGTAGCATATGTGATTTGCCTCTTTCGTGACTCGAACGCACGACCTTCTTATTTAACTAAGATTACGTCTCAAAACTTTAGTCTCGATTTTGTTATTTAGCGGATGATAAGGTTGTGCGTGTGTGAGTGTGTGTGTGTGTGTGTGTGATATTTTCATTACGTAATGACTTTTACTGTTAGAAATGCTACTACATACAAACAAATTCACTAGTATACGCCGTAACAAACCGTCAAACTCACACTAAACACTGCCCAACTCCACCATCCCAATTAACCACTATAAATTTACAAACAAAGTTAAAACAACAACTTCATCCAATACAACACATACATAACCCTACACCTACCTCACACCAAATCACAAAACCTCCACCTCAAAATTAAACAACAACCTCCAAAAAACTCCACCTCAAACATTAAACACCCCTCCCAAAAATTCCTAACATTCCCCACACAACCCCTATCCAAACAACAACACATCTAATACACTTAAAATACACCCTAATACTAACACCAACCCCACAACACCACTAAACCATCAACCCTCCCTTAAACCCATCCCCCAACCCTTCCCTCTCTATCAACACCACCCCACCCCACCCCCTCCCCAACAACCCCTATCCAATCTTCACCCTCCAACCACAAAAACTTACTACACCTTATCCACCAATCCTTACAAAACCAACCATCCAATCAACTACAATCATAAAACCATCCCATAAATCCTTCCAACCCCTCCTATCCCTAACATATAAACAACCACCCACCACCCACACCCTTCTCACATCCTACAAACCACACCCACCAACCCACAAACAATACCAACCCATAATTTACCTTTCACAACAAAACCCCATCTCCCCCAACTTCCCCTTCTAAATTACCCCCATCTCTACCACTCCATACCACACACCCACATCAACCATCTCTTCATAACTCCCTCCATAACCATCTTCACATCAACACCAATCTACTCCTACCTCTTTCTCACCCAACCAACACACTACATTCCACCAATCAACACCACACCTCCATATCACAAACAACACAACACCTCCCACCCCTCCTCACCCTACACCCACCTCAATAAAAAACATACCCATATCCCAACCTACTCCTTACACCCTACCACCCAACCACAATAACAAAACACCCCCTTTCAATACACCACACAATCACCCTAAAACAAACCCCCCACATAAAAAAATAATAACTATTAATCATACCTACAATCCATATCAATAAATAATCAAAAACACCACAAACCCACACCCATCCCAACACCACCAACTACCACTACCTACCCCCCAAATAATCACCTTTTCAAACTACCAACACACACAAAAAAAAACTCCTTACCAAAAAAATCTTAAACACCAATTTACACCACCATAACTAACAACCCACAAATAAAACCCCTCCCACAAACACACCCTAACCCTCACCCCACCCTAACCACCACAACACCCCAACCCCAAACAACTCACACACACACCCCCCCACAACCCACCCTACACCCCCCCCCTACACACAACCCAACAACCTCAACCATCCAATTACCTCATACATCTTACTTCTCACCCCCCACCAACCTACACTCCAACCATAAACCACAAACAACTATACAACCCCATTATATTTATATTTAATTCCCACCCCACCCTACCCAACACAACATATAATAACACACTACACCACACACACACCAAAAACAAAACCCACTCAACAAACACACCATAAACTTACCACCACCCCTAAAAACAAACAACCCCCCCACACCCAAATCCACCCAACCATCACCCAAACACCAAATCAAAACAACACACCTCTACTCAAACCACCAAAAACACACCTCCCAACTCAAATCCAATAAT